>JAVXUP010002001.1:0-168699 GCA_033070095.1 Escallonia herrerae | reverse complement strand
GAAATCCATATATCTAAGAACAAAATATAATCGTAAACAAACTTAGTATCCATAATATTTACATTCCAAAACTATAAATGGATCTTTAACCTAGCTTACCAACGCATTACCAAAATGCCCACTGGCATCAGAACGATCTCAAACGTGCATTGAAATGCTATTTTAAGCTTCCCGAATTTATTCTTGATCTAAAAAGTATTCTATGGACTTTTCGCCCAAAAATCCCGAACCGGTGTCCTGATTGAGCGCTTAAAAGCCCGTTCGGCCAAAAAAATAGCCAACAACTTCGGAATGACCCAAATTCCTGGGGATGGAACTTCCCAACATCCTAGGGTTCTCATAAAAGTTTCGCGCTAAATCGCGCTGGCTTGATATTTTAAATTACAGTGTAAAGTTTCAAGGTTCCGCGTATCAGTTAACCCCTTTCCAGTATTTGAAAAACTCTGAAATTTTTCCATGATATAGATCTTTAAAAATAGCTAGGGTCTCTTTTTCGCACTTTGGCAAAATCTAGCTCTAGCTATTTTTTATAAATTCATGAAAAATCCTAATTTAGACGCCCTAAAAATCGCTAGGGAAAATATTTTTCATCAAATACCGCTGCTGGCTGTGCAGCAGATTTTCCTACAATTGACGAGCCATTCATAACATAAACACAATTAACATTTGGTACAGACAACAGTTATAGCATAAAGTTAACGTTATACAAATATATACATCAACAGTCAACGCTAGTTAGTCAACTTTATACATTTTTACACATTACCCCTCCCTCCGTTTCCTTCTCGCTCTAATCTGGAGAAAATCTATTCCGTTCTTGAGCGAGTGCCATGTACCAATACTCCTCATCGAGGAGCATTTCGCGCCGATCCATCGGCATCGGCCTCGCCGGATGAGTTTCTCGTAACCCATCCTGCATCATCCGAACCACCCTTCTCCCCGCATCAAAGGTATACTCTTCCCTTTTATTCGCTCGTGCCAACTCCTCACGACGACGTCGCTCTAACTTTTCTACCTCCTGCCCCTCCATGGCTCGCATCTCCTTCGCCTGATACACCAGGTGATCCCTTTCCCTCACTACCTCAATATACCTTCGTTTCCAAAAGTTCTCCACATGATGTGTCCGGTATACGGTGTTATGCACCTTCACAAATCCCACCGGCACCTCAGGTTCAGTCTCTTCCTGTTCCTCCTCCCCATCCTCTGGTCCGGACAAATCTATTTCCTCGGGCTCCTCGTCATTTGGCCAGGGGTCCTCCTCGGGATCTTCCTCCTCTTCGTCCCCGGCCATGACGTGCTCATCAATCCATCCAACTCCAGCCATAATCTCCTGCAAGGCATATGAACTCACATCAGACTTACAACACGGTATAAGTAACTTCAACACCTTTCTGCCCCCGTACACACTTAATATTTATGTCTAGTTCTACGGACTTTTCTCAAAAATCCTGAACCGGTGTCCGGATCGAGCGCTTAAAAGCCCGTTCGGCCAAAAAATAGCTAACGACTTCGGAATGGCCCGAAATCCTGGGGGATGGCTTCAAAACAACCTTTCAGGTGTTTGACTTACACTTCTGGACTAAAAAGTCCTTTGAAAAACTTAACACCGTAAAATTACCAAAATACCCCTCTCGGGGTGCCAAATTACCAAAATGCCCCTGGCATCAGAACGATCTCAAAAGTGCATTGAAATGCTATTATCGACTTTCCGAATTCATTCTTGATCTAAAAAGAATTCTACGGACTTTTCGCCCAAAAATCCCGAACCGGTGTCCGGATCGAGCGCTTAAAAGCCCGCTCGGCCAAAAAAATAGCTAACGACTTCGGAATGGTCCGAAATCCTGGGGGATGGAACTTCCTAACATCCTAGGATTCTCATAAAAGTTTCCAGCTAAATCGCGCTGGCTTGATATTTTAAATTACAGTGCAAAGTTTCAAGATTCCGCGTATCAGTTAACCCCTTTCCAGTATTTGAAAACTCTGAAATTTTTCCCTGATATAGATCTTTTAAAAATAACTAGGGTCTCTTTTTTGTACTTTGGCAAAATCTAGCTCTAGCTATTTTTTATAAATTTGTGAAAAATCCTCATTTAGACGCCCTAAAAAATCGCTATTTTGGAATCTATAAATGTAATACCGCTCATCCGATCTCGGATTGATCTGATTTTTGTTTCCTTCAATTTGTATTTTTCGTTATCTTTGATTTGAGTCTACAATGACTATTTTTGAACTTTGAAATTAATATTGAATTGAATTATAGGAAAACCCAAAAAATACTTACTTGTTTTGACTTGATATATTTAAAAAAAAATCTACTAATCTTCTAGCGGTTATCCACCGAGCGTAAAGACGATGGAGAGTGGAAGAAAAGTGGAAGAAAGGGTCAGCGGAAGAAAGGGTCAGTGGAAGAAAAGTGGAAGAAAGGGTTCGGGGAGGAGAGTTTATAAAGTGGAAAAAAATCCGTGAGTGACCACGTGGCATCACGGAGGGGGAAGGGGCATCACGGGGACACCACGTGGGGTGGGGGTGGGGGACCGCAACAAACAAGGGAGGAGGAAGGGGGGCCATGGGGGGCATCACGGGGGGGGACACCACGTGGGGTGGGGGTGGGGACCGCAACAATTTGTTGCGGTTGGGCATGGTGGGGGGGACGGGGCCACGTGGCGGGGGGAGGGGATGCCACGTGGCTGGGAGAGAGGGGACGGGACACGTGGCGGGGGAATGGGAGGGGGGACCGGGGAAGAGGAATCCGCAACACTTTGTTGCGGTTGGGGGCATGGGGGGATCATGGGGGAGGGGGAGGACGGGGGCCGTGGGGGAAGGGAGGCCACGTGGCGGCCTAGGGGAGGACGGGGGAGAGGACGGGGGGCCATGGGGGGAAAGGGAGGCCACGTGGCGGCCGAGGGGAGGACGGGGGAAGTGGGGCCATAGGGGAAGGGGGAGGCCACGTGGCTGCCGAGGGGGACACCACATGGGTGAAGGGGGCCAACCGCAACTCTTTGTTGCGGTTGGGCAGGGGGGTGGGGGGAGACGGGGGGAAGGGGGAGGGGGTCCATGTGGGGCGCAACCGCAACTCTTTGTTGCGGTTGGGCAGGGGGGTGGGGGGTGGGGGAGAGACGGGGGAGGGGGGAAGGGGTCCATGTGGGGCGCAACCGCAACACTTTGTTGCGGTTGTGTACTTACAATCAAAAATACCAACCGCTACTCTTTGTAGCGGTTTGGTGGAGAAATTTTATTTCTCCACTAGTGGGTGTGGATCGGCTCCCTATATATATATATATATATATATATATATATATATATATATATATATATATATATATGAAACCAATAAAATAACCCTAGAGGGGGGTGAATAGGGTTTTTGAAAATTAATGGGGAATTTAAACTAAGCACAATCATAAATCTCAATCAAACCAAGTAATAATTCAATGAAGATGCTAACTAAACAATCTCAAACAATTAAAGAGCAATAAGTAAAGAGATTGAGTTAGAGATACTTGACAAGGAGATTTAAATGGTTCGGCTTGAACTACCCTCAAGCCTACATCCACCTCTTCAAGGAAGTCCCTTGCAAGAGCACTAGAATCCACTAGCAACAATCTTCTTCCGGGTCAAGATCAAAACCCTTACAACACTTGGTGATATCCCCACACCAAGCACAAGCCTTGAATCCACAAAGCTCACCCAAGACTTGACAAACCCAAGCCTTGATCACAATCCTTTTACAAAGATCAATTGTGTACAAAGAAACCTTCTTGAAAGGAAATGAGTACAAATGAAGCTCTAGTACAATAGAGAGATGAGAGAATTGATGACTTGAAGAATGCTCACTCTCAATCAAAGAATTGCTCACAAAGATGCTCTCTTTAATGATGTAAAATCATGAAGATGAAGAGAGAAAAGTTTAATCTATGAGCCTTGATGTTTCTCTAATGAATGGAGGCTTAGAATGTGGTTTCCATGGTGTATGATGAAGCCCCAAATCATTTATATAGAGAGCAAATGAAATATAGCCGTTAGAGGCAAAATATGGCAAAACTGCCATTGCAGTCGACTGTATTCCCTCGAAAATAGCCGTTGGAGTTTTGTCCTCGAAAATAGCCGTTGGAACTGAATTTTGACCAATGCAGTCGACTGGATTCAAATACAGTCGACTGTATTACCCTACTGCCTATCAGCTGCCTCACGGAACCCCCTTTCCTATTTTGGGCATAACTTTCTCTAGAAAAATCGGATTGAGGTGCCGTTTTTTGCGTTGGAAAGCTAATGAAAAGTTTTATCAAGATATGAAAAGATTAGCACCAAAATAGTTTTTGAGAAAATCTGAGTGAGCTCCAAAGTTCACTCATTTTCAAGAACCACACTTGTGTGAAAGGTTATGAACTCACATGCAATGCACAAGGTGTCCTAAGGTCTTTTTAGGTCATAGTCATCAATCCAAGCATCAAACCAAGACTAGTTACATAATAGTAAAGATCAATTATAATCGATAGTAACTTAGCCGATGCATTCTTTGTTGCTCTTCGACATTGGACTTGATGAAGCTTCTATAGCATGTCCACTATAACTTTAAGCTTCTTTGGCTTTAATCCATCTATCCAACTTCTCAAATGTGTCTTCATGAGTGTGCATGTATATGCCTACTAAGAATACACTCAAAGCACACATTAGAACATAATCAATGTGTAGTTATCATCAAAACAAGATGTAAGCCTAGGTTATCCAACCATAGGGCTAACAATCTCCCCCTTTTTGATGATGACAAACATTGATTCTATATAAGGTAAGATGTATCATATGATAGTCAATTAAGCACAACAATCTCACTTAGAATATTCAATCATCTCTAGTATATTCAAGACATGTCAATTTATCTCGTATAGCAATTAAGCTCATAGCTAGCTTCCCTAGCTAAAACAAGATATGCTTGTCCTCTAATGTTCTCTCGAAACACACAATCACATAGCATATAGAATCAAGATTATTTCTCCCCCTTTGTCATCAACAAAAAGACAAGGGTATGCATGTGTGAAAAGATAGTTATAAGCATGATAATGGCGTGAGGTGCATATAACTCATGAACTCATACAGATGACATCAAGAGTTCCTTCATGATCCAAAGAAAGATATAAATGGAGCTTAATAATCTCTTCTACTACATGCATTTTTCAAGAGTAACAAGATAGAATGTGATTCAAGCATGTAAGCTCCCTCTATCAAGTTTGCATACACCATCCTAATGTATGCTCCCCCTCAATCAATGCACGCCAATAATATCCAACAAACACAACTGAATGTCTAACCGAGTCAGATTCCCTTTTCGGCATTACCAAAAGGGGTGTGTGTATGAATGGCATTGTGAAGCATTAAGATGACATAATTTCAACATGGAATTTTCACAAAGCGAATAATGGTCATCAACAATCAATATTTCCAATATAAGTGCAAGAGGACCATTCATCGGCAAGGTTCACATCAATTCTCAACAAGCAAGCTATTTATAGATTTGACAATTTAAGCATACTTGATAACATATAAGTTTAGCACATAGCACAATGTTGAGAAGATCATTAAGTTTTACCCTATTGGTGAATTACCAAGGAATTGAGCTCATGAGTGATCATTCTTGAAGTCTATTTTCTTGACAAGCTTTGAGGCTCTCCTCATTTGAAGTAGCATGTCCAATCTTGGAATGCTTACTCCCCCTTAAGATTTAACTTGTTGCTCCTCCTTCTCAAAATTTTCTTGGAGCCTTCTCCTTGTTGCTATTTGCCTTTGCTTTGAACAACCTACAATTACAATTTAGGTCTAACTTTTGGTACCCACATTTTCTTGGGTCCATGAGTGTTAGTCTTAGCAACATTAAGAAACTCTTTAACAACCTACATTTTCTTTACACATCCAACATAAACAATTCTACAAGGACAATAATTAGTCATGCATGGTCTTCAAAACCTAGCACTCCCCTGCCTCCATTCACGTTAACCAGAGCCACCAAAACCTCTACACATTATTATTCTCTCTATTATTCAGCAAATTTTAAGAAGCAAGCTTTAAGGTGAAAGGTAATTTTTAATTAATACCTTCAATTCCTTGTGGCCTTTGTTCTTGTCTCTTCTTTTTAAGTTTTTTAAACGCTTATAGGATTGTGTGTGTTTACAGTTTTTGTGTGTGTGTGTGCGAATTTTTATGCATTGCAATCCAACTATATCGCACGTGATTTTTAGTTGTACGTACATGAATTTAACAAGATTTTTGTGCCTATGTCAAACACACTGCAGATTGATTCGATAGTTTTCTGCTTAAGAATCAAGATCAATGCAGAAAGCAGCAGTATATGAAAGATCTATTAAGTCAATCAGATTAATCTTTTGCTGAACTAATGGAATATGCAGCATATAAAGCTCTAGGAAGTCTGTAAATGCAAGATAAAAACTACTTTCATATAGATATATAGTCGATCAAAAGTTTTCATGTAGAATACATATCGGGATTCTTTCGCTCTTTCAGTTTTTGGACCATCAACCTTTGCACCGGATGCATAATTCTGAATGAAAACTATCTATACATGTCACATAGGCGATCTGAAAGAGGATTGAGAATGTGTCCTGTGATAAGCAACTCATCCTCTTTGCGTTTCTTGCGCTCTGCCTACTCTTTTCTGTGTCTTCACATGTTGGTCGAGGAAGATCTGAATCAAGAAACCAGAAACCACCAAGACCATGTTCTCGCAGCTACAAAACTACCTTAGATTTAACACAGCTTAACATGTCCCTTGGAATTTCAGAGAGCAGGCGACGATGTCTTTCTCGGGCATTCCGTCGAACAGTTTGCGTGCTTCCTTTATGAGCCTCTTGTCGAGGTAGTTTCTGATAATATCTTCACTATGAAATGAGGAAAGAAGGCTGAATAGACACAACATCAACCAGTTAATCAACATATTACAGGGACATCACAGTGATTACGGACTTCAGACCACCCCACGCACTACTCTGAATATATCTCTCAGTTGCTCCACTGAACTCGCGGCCATTGGCCACCACACCAACGCACCCTCGAGCGCACCGCGGCCACCGACGGCAGATCCAGTAGCCTTCATCTCTGTCGTCGACCACGGGACCACCAGCCGGCCGAAGCCATCTCCCACCCGTGAGCACCAACACCACCTTAACAAGACCGCCAAGCCAACCCACACACCATCACGCCAGCTACAATCGAAGCCCTAAGCCCAACAAATGGGCCATGTTCTAGCTTTCCAGTGGGCGACCTACCTACCCTGGAAGGGCTCTGTATGAAATACTCTGTTTCACATGTTGTAAGTTACAAGATATGAAGCAGAGTTACAATAAACATTGTATTGAATTATTAAGTTATTACCAAAAAAAAATTAAAATAATTAGTTATTCACATTATCTTCAAGAGTAGAATAGTTTAATCTAGAAATTTATAAAAGTCTTGATTATATATGCATTCTAAATAATTTACAAATTTCCAGTTTTACGATAATTTCTTTACACTAAGGCCCCGTTTGACACTCTTTTTTTCCTCTTTTTTTCAGTTTTAAAAACTGAAAAAAAAAAGCGTTTGGTAACCATATTTTTTTCAATTTAAAAAACCAGTTTTTAAACTGCAGAGAAAAAAAAACTCCAAAAACTGGTTTTTTTTTTCACTTTTGGTTTTTTTTTCGACCACCACCACCACCCTCCCACCGCCGGCAGCCACCTCAGGCGACCACCGCCGGAGACTGCCGGCCGCCGGCAGCCACCTCCGGCCGCCGGCGACCACCGCCGGAGACTGCCGACAACCACCTCCAGCCACCGGAGACTGCCGGCAGCCACCTCCGGCCGCCGGTGACTGCCGGCAGCCACCTCCGGCCGTCGGCCACCACCACCACCACCGTCGACCACCGCTACGCCCCACCACCGCCACCGCAAACCACCAAAAAAAAAGTCAAAATAAAAAGGGTTACCAAACACCAAAAAAAAAACCTCAAAAAAAGGGGTTATCAAACACCCACTTGTTTTTATAAAAAAAAAAAATTAAGCTACTCTTTAAAAACTGAAAACCAAAAAAAAAATTTGTCAAACGAAGCCTAAGATGTTTGTATTCAAAACCTAGAAATAAACTTTAATTTTACTATAGCCTCAATATACTAAAATGTCTGTAATGAGAGTATATGCATGCCGAATAATTCAAAGGCTACAGAAACCTGTTATAGAATTTCTTCTGTCTATAGCATTTTTACACATTGTTGGGCTTCTCGCCCTTAATTCATTTTAATAACTTAATTAAAATGAATAAAGAGTATGAATTTAACCAAAACGTTGTTCACCTTAAAAAGAAAGAACATGTCAAAACCTAACCTTAAAACTTGCCGACATCAAAATCGACAAAAATAACCCTTATTTTCTACTATTCCTTAGAGAACCGTTTCTAAGTTCATGTATTATCAAGTTCATTTTTAATCTTTTTTTAAGATTGGCGGGCTATTGCATCTGCAAACTTTTACACGTGATTGTAAACTTAAATATATCGACATTGGACCATTTTGACTTTTTAGATGAGTAAGTGTAGTATTACCATACAAATGATATGTGCTAAAAACAAAAATCTTGTGACAAATATATGTTGAATTAAATGCATAATAAAAGTAGTTGCCTAAGATGTATTATTAAGATTAACAAAGTAATGTTAGGTTAAAACAAAAGAGAGTTTCAGAGTATATTATCAAGAGAGATTTAGAGTACAGTATAAACTGTTTTTACAACAAAATAGGGGAAAAACTTCTCTATACTTCAATTTTCAAATAATAAATACATAAAAATTTTAATAGGACTAGATTATAACCAAAAGAAATTAAAATTGAGGGACTATTTTGACCAGAACGACCATTAATACAAGAAAGGACTCTACAAAACAAGATAGATAATGAACGATACTGAAAGCCCTAAATAGTGATATTTTGAAATTTAGTGGATATTCTTGCTAAAAAAAGGAGTTAAAACTTAAAAAGTAAACAGTAAAAAATTTAGGAAGATCCTTTCGAGTTATAGCTACTACCAATACTATGTTTGTTGTCTAAGCAATTGAGTTTTTATATGTGTTCTGCTAAGCCTCTTGAATTCATTTGATTCTTGATTTTGAAAACACAACATTTAAGCTCCTAAGTCCTTCGATTCTACAAAATTTGTAAACATATATTAGTCATAACTACTTACCATCTTAACTTTATTTTCTTACCTTTTGGGCTACAAGTTTTGAACTTTTGTTGATGTCACTTAATTATAATTCAAACTTTTTATCGGTTCTTAACTTTTATCTCACACTTTCTAAATTTATATGCATGCAAAGTAATTATATTACAATAGATTGGACAACTCCAGTATAAACACTTTATATTATTTTATGTGCGCCAATTTTTTTTGTAAAACACTTTATTCACCTTTATTACTGTAATGCAAAACTTTAGTGTTTGGCGAGAATTAAATACTTGTAAAAGATGTTTGAAACTAATTACAACAAGATGTAATATGGAATAATATTCTCTTTGGTGGTAACTTGATGTGATTGAAGAAACAAGTATGATAATTAAATAGTAACAAATTTTGTTGGTAATTCCCATTTTAAAGTAAGACTTGTTTTCTACAATGACGTTTTCATATTTCGAGTTTTTAATTAGCAATTCAGAGTTGATTTAGATATAATGGTTTAATTAAAATAATGGTACTAATTAAGCTTAATTGTAATTTTCACTAAAATTTTAAAAATATTTTAATTTCGAATCACTATCCAATGTGCAAAGCACACGACCCTTACTGATTCCTTCAACAGGTACATCTAACACAATAAGAAATATATATATTAACTGTCGCACACAAAAATATGGACCAGAAAATTAAACGTGATTCGGCTTCTTTGCATACGTCTACAATAGAGAAAACAGCGACAATGTTGCACTAATTTTTATTTTTTTTTTGTTGAGAAGCTACAATAGTCAATGAAACAAAATTGGTTATTGTGCTGAAAGTTGTACACACCGCTATGTTGATGACATTGGTTTCTCAGTTACATTTCCTGGTATTTGCCTTGTCACTTGTCAGCATGTTGAGCTCGCTCTGTCTACATACCCAACTACTCGTCAACTAATAGCAAATTGGCAAGAGATACTCCTAATATACCAGGAACCCATGACAGACGGAGCAGATCTCTTCTGCAGTACAATTTCCATGTTCTCCTTCAAATTGACTACTGACAGTACAATATTTTGTTTTCCTTCTTTTGTTCGCCTTCGAACTATTGTTTAGTCTCTATTTTTCAGGGAGTAAAGCAGTTACTTTACCTCGTTAGAAGGACAAAATACCGTTGGAGACCATGCACAAGTTTTCAGGATCTGGGAGCAAATCACCATCGCAGAGTTCTCAACTGGTCAAAGCCGTATGCTGCATTTCCTTGAATATCTTAGTCAAACGAAAAATGGTTCATCTAATCCAGGGTAAGTGGAAGGTATAGGGCTAACCGTGACAATCTTGCAGTAACACATAGCACGTTACTTTTTCAGCAAGTAGCATCTTCCGGCTGCTAAGTTCGTATTTGGTAACTATGGACCAGTTGATGGATGCTGGAGTCATTCTGGGTTAGCACAGATAATTTTAAGCTACTTGCCAACTCTAACTCAACTGATGGCTAATTGATTTGTGATCATACTTTTTTAGTAGAGTATGACTGTTATATAAACTCCGCTTTTATGCAATCGGCAGTCCTTATTTTTGCTCAAGTTGGTAACTTACCTTGCTTGCTCAAAATTTTACATGAAGAGATATTTTGCACGTCAGCACAAACAATCTTGGGGGATGACACCCGAGAATGCCTAAATTTCAAGCCTTTTGGGATCACCCCATTTATAATAGAACAGATGGTTGAGAAAAACAAAGAAATGTTAAGCCAGCAAGGGGATGACAATCACCCCATGGGGGAGTCCCTTGCTTATTCAGTGGCAAGACGATCAGAGATCAAAAATGGGATCCCATTTTTGGGATCATCCCATTTTTAATAGAACCGGATCTCACGTACTCTTCTTCCATGGCGTCTTCTTGCTTGTTTTTGCTGGGGGAGAATCCTAAAAACGACTTGATCAGCATACTTGTAATACCAATCACGCCATCTTTCACAATACATGAGTGGCACGACGATAACTCCTAACCCGACAACATATCCCAATAGAGCACTTATGTACTCCCGGTTAACCTCCGCTTTAGGATGTGAGTGCTTTTGCTCAATTGTTGGCGCTGACGATCCTGCTGTTCCATCAGAACTGCAACTCCTATTCAATGGAGACCCGCATAAGCCCTCATTTCCTTCATATGAATATTCTGAGAAGGTTTGCAATTGCCCTTTTGTCGGGATCCTTCCGCTTAGTTGATTGTATGATAAGTTCAAGAATGAAAGGAATGTAAGACCTGCAAGCTCAGCTGGGATCAAACCAAAGAGCTTGTTCACTGAGAGGTCTAAGGATCCTAGCTCTGTCAAATTCCCAATTGATGAAGGGATGGAGCCTGTAAGTGCATTGTGCGACAAGTTGAGGACATAAAGCCATTTGAGTACTCCAATGGTGTATGGTATATCCCCTTCGAAATGATTGTTTGAGAAATCAAGGGAGGTGAAGACAGTCAGAATCTTCACCAGCACCATATCTAGCCCTTTGTTGGTAACCGTCACTGTGTCAAGATAGTAAAAGCCATTAAGTTGTAGGAATTCAAATCGCAAGTGATTTAGCTGTGATTGCACATCGGCCTCATCTGTCATCATAGCGCTCCAGGTTAAAAAGTAGTTTGGCGGCAGATTACCAGTGAAGAAGTTAGAAGCTATATCAACGATTTGAAGTTTTGACCAGCTTTCATTTGCCTGACCACATTCAATATCTCCACGGAACATGTTTGATCTCAGAGCAAGCACGCGCATATTGGAACAGTTCTTCAAAAAGCACGGAAAGTTATCAAATATCTTGTTGTCCCCAAGGTTTAACACCTCTAGCATTTTGCAATTTGCAAGAGATTCTGGAATCATCCCTTCTAAAAGATTATCATGCAGGTCTAGAGTTTTCAATCCACAACTGCTCGAAAACGTTCGAGAAATATTGCCACGGAGATTGTTCCTTCCGAGGTTCAGTACCCCAAGGCTCGGTATGGATTCAGTTAAACATGATGGTATCACACCACTCAAACTATTGTTGGACAAATCAAGAACTTGAAGGAAGCTGGCATTGCATATGGAATAAGGGATGGTTCCCTTGAGGTGATTGTTTGAAAGAGAGAAGAAAATAGCATAGGTCAGATTATTACCAATATCACCAGGTATTGAAGAGCTGAAATTATTGAGGGAGTAATCCACATAAATAGCACTTTGTGGTAATACTGGAATTTTCCCACCGAGGTGGTTGGAGTGCAAGTCAAGAACACCGAGGTTAGGGGACGTAACATAAGGTTCTTCGAGATTCACCAGAAAATTACGGGAAAGGTTCAAATAGGTGAGAGTTCCACTACCGACATTCCAGATCCAGTTTGGTACTTTTCCACCAATTTGATTGTTTGAAAGGTCCAAGTAGAACATCCTTGGTTGGTTCCTTAGATCAGGAAAACTTTTCAGGTTGCAAGAAGCCAACTTCAATGTGGTGATCTGGGGTAAGGGGGAAGGCAAGCTAGAATTGCTTCCACTTGCTTCAACGGACAAGAAGTTGTACGAAAGATCAAGAGTAGTAAGATTACCAAGACTCTGAAGAGATTCTAGCTGTATAATTCCAGTGAGGTTGTTGGATGACAGTAGGAGGATACTAAGCCTTTTAAGGTCAAAGAAAGTCTTGGGGATAGATCCTTGTAACGTGTTACTACTCAGATCAAGTGTATCCAACATAGACGAGGATGCCTCGGAAAATCCAGCAAGTGGACCATCAAAATGGTTGTTCGAGAGCTGAATCTTCTGCACTGTTGGGAGAGCAAAGAGAGATGATGGGATACTTCCACTAAATGCATTGAATCGCAGATCAATGTAAACAAGATCTCGAAAGCCTTCGAAGTTAGTGGATAGAAGCGGACCTGACAAGGCGTTATGGGAGAGGTCTATGTGGATGAGATTCTTGGACTTCCCATAAGATGGGATAGGACCGGTAAACTTGTTTGATGACATATCCAAATAAACAAGCTGAGTAAGGTTTGCCATTGAATTTGGAATTGGTCCACTGAAATTGCAATGAGATAGGTCCAACCTGCTTAACATCCCAGTCTTACCAAATGAATATGGCAATGCCCCCGTAAAGTTTGTGTAGGCGAGCACCAATGTCTGAAGGGGGCTATCGTGGGTGAATTCAGGCAAAGAACCATGTAGTATTCCATTATATGATACATCCAGATTCTGTAGAGCTGGTAACTCAAAAATCTTTGCTGGAAATACTCCATTCAGATTACAAGAAGCGAGACACAAGGCTGTCAAATTCTTGGAATCTGCTAGTAACTGTGGAACTGGAGAACTTAAATTGTTCTGATCAAGGCGGATCACCGAAAGAGACCGAAGTTTCGCCAAGGAAGAATCAATGGGGCCTGAAAGATAACAATTGGACATGCTCAACACTTCCAAATTAGGCAGTGAAGATGATATAGCCTGGCACCAATCATATCCCTGGGCCGATATATTAACCCCATCCAGATAAAGCTGGGTAAGCTCGTTCATGTTCTGAACAAGCATGGCCAAGTTCGGATTTTGAAGCTGTAATGAACGAGCTCCAAGGAAGTAATTGGTGGAGAGATCAAGAGTAGCCAACCTTGTCAAGCGCGATAACTCAATCGGTATTTGCTCAGTAAAACCAGAGTTTGACAAGTTCAGATATGTCAAACTGGCAAGATTAGTAAACCCAGGTGGTATTGGTGACGAGGTGAAGCTATTAAAAGCCAAATTCAAGCTCTGAAGAAAATGGAGACTGAATAGGCTACTGGAGCTGTCGAATTTACCTGAAATCGATTCGTTGTTCAAGTCGAGACCGATAACATAGCCAGCATTGTTACAAGTTACACCATCCCAAAGGCAGCAGTCTCTGGTTTGATTCCACGACACCAGCTTGGTCGAGAATGAAGGACTGAACTCGAGGCTGTTCTTGAAATGGAGCAAAAGGAATTCCTGATCCTCCAAGCACTGGCTTTTTGCTGGAACAATAGCAATACACAAAACTGGAAGTATGATGATCAAGAAAAGCTGTAGGAAGAATGAAATTCCCATGCTTTTATAATGTCTGTGTGTGAGCTCTGACTCTTGAAAAATGGACTTTGTTTTGCCTCTTTTGCTGGTCACGAACTTGGCACGGGAACAATTGCAAACCACAAATAAGTTAAAGAAAAGAAGGAAAACAAACTTGGGTTCTCAATCACGAATGCAGAACTTGACTCCTGGAGCAAGGAATTGTTCGACTGCACAAACTTGTCCTACTTATAAGAGACCTGTGAACTACATTTCTAAGAGCCAAATATATTGCCGTGTCTTGACTTTAGCCACAGGAAACGAAATGTCCCGCTCAATGTTTCAAGTCTTCTCCGACTTGAGCAGCCAAGAGCGACTACAATTATGTAGCGTGTGATATAGTTTTTATTTTCAGTTCTTTGTTTAATTTTAAAAAATTAAAAAAAAATTATTATTTGACAGACAGTTTTACTTTTTTTCCCCTTCAATTTTACAAATTAGTTTCCAGAATTAGGCTATTTTTAACAAAAACTCCATTTTGGAGTTTTCAGTTTTAATTTTTCTTTTTCTTTTTTTGACATCCACTTTTCAACTTTTATTGGAAGCATTTTTATGTCTCTTCTTCCCTTCAATTATCAACACCTATCACCCAAAAATATCAAACAACCAACATTGCCGACCACCATATCATTGACCACCACCACTACCTATGACCAATACCAAAAAATACCAAACTAGCCAACCACCATAACTATTGGCAGCCTCCACCACTACTAGTGACCAACACCTCGGAATATCAAACTACAAATACTATCAACCACCATAATTACTGACCGTCGATCTGCCACCACCATTAATCAACACCCAAACTTACCAACACTGCCAACCACCATAGCCACTGATCGTCACCACCAGCAGTAGTGACCAACATCCACGAACACCATCAACCACCATAGCCACTAATAACCACAACCACCATCACCACCACCACAATTGACCAATATCACCGAACACCATACCCTCTGAGATCGGTCACCACCATGGCACCACACTTCTCTAAATCTAAATCACCATTATACCGACCACTTGGCCCTACAACAAACACCACCAAAAGATTTTATTCATCGAATAGCCCTAGTATCTTTGATTTGTGTAGGTAAACTCCAACTAATCAACCATTTATCCAATTAAACCCCAATTAAACCAATGAAGCCCTAATTTGCCAGGTAGTGTGTTACTGCCATAGCAGTGGTTAGACGGTGACAGAGGAGATCTGTTGGTCGTGGTGGGGGCCTTCTAGTTGTTGGACATAAAAGATCAAAACAAACTCTTTTTGTATTGGAAAATGAAAGAAAAAGGAAGAGAGGAAAAATAGGAAGGAAAAAAAAGACATAAACAAAAACCAATTATGCAAAACTGTATCATATAATCCATCAGTTTTGTAAAAAACGAAAAATTCAAAGAGGTTTTGATTCTGGTTTTTCTAAAAACTAAAACTAAAAATTGAAATGTGTTTCAAACATGGCTAAGTTATTTTTTTTTTCTTCGGTAAAACTGCCGTTTATATTGACCCGTCGGTATGAAGAATCGGAACCTTTAGGTTATACCTCAAAATATTTTCCGCTTCACCCACCACTTGGAGTTTAGTTAATATATTTAAGGGGTGCTGGAATAGAAAATTTTGTTACTAAAAACTTAAAAATTTCTTGATGGGATTTAATCCGTACAACTAGCACAATAAGAAAAAAAATATATGTATATATATATACACACACACACACATACAAAAATATGAATAAGGAGATTTAACATGATTCGCCCTCTTGCTTACGTTTACCGGGAAGATAGCGAGAACGTTGCACTATAAAATTAGAGAAGATACAAGAAAACTTTCACATAGTTCCTCAGACTCCATTTTCAAATGCATCTGAACTCACCTCACTATTTTTCTCTCGATGAATGAAAATTTTCTGTGATTTTTCTCACTAGTGCCGTAACAAAAAAGCATTTAACATTTTAACGTTTGAGCTATAATCATAAATTCTAAATACTTTACGCTCTCTTTGGCTCTCTACGGCTACCTTACAATGTATTACTGCCTTTAGCTCTCAATATGCTAAGGCTTAAGGCTATTCTACAGAATTTCACTGCATTATTCTCCTTTATATACGAGAAGGACTACGTAAAAAATCGGATGAAACCACACCATGTGAAACGAAAAACGTTCATATGGATAATTATCACAAGTTCACTCACTATTATCTTGTCTTCACCTTTCATATATCTCATTAATTCAATGGATGTTTGTCCAATTGTGAGTGAGAGCAACCACAATCCAAGGTAATGAGGTCATTGCCTTCATAGCAATCTTTGATTTAATAAGTTGTAGGGATGGCAATGCGGCGAATAAGGTACGGATTAACCACCCCAAACCCCTGACCCCGACTCTGCCCCCGCCCCGCCATCGGGTTTGGGGATGATAACACCATTACCGATCTGATGGAATTTTTGGTTACTCGACCCTGCCTTAATCCTTCATAGATTTTCCCAGACCAGTGTTTGGTGGAGAGTGGTAGGTGGTGTGGTGGTCTACGGCAAAAAATGAGAAGAAGAGAGAATGGAGGAGAAAGATGAAATTAGGTGATGGATTGTGTCGCGGTGGATGACAACGGTGGTGCAGCATCGCGGTGGATGAAGAGGATGGCACGGCATCGCGGTGAATGATGAGGATGTGCAATGCTACGATGAATAATGATAGTCTTTGGCGTCGTGGTGGATGACAAGGATGGTACGGCGATCGACGACTAGGTTGAGAATGAGGAATAGAAATGAGAAGTGTGGCTAGGGTTTTCTAATGGGTGTTTATGTACTAACTATGCACGGTTGAGATTAAATATGAGACTCTTAATTAGGGTACAAATGCGAGGCGAGTACGGGTCTGCGAGGCAGGGCAGATATTGGGGCCGTTAGACAGAAGGCCATTGTCGCCCCGCATGCGTTGCAGCTTGTTCAATTAGATACCAAACCCCCCTCATAATTCCGTCAAAGTCAAGAAAATGATATCTTATGGACAGATATCCACAGGTGATGAATCAAATTGCCATTCCTAATAAGTTGTTGTGTACAAGACGTTGGGGCGATGGTAAGTACATGCAACAACCTAATTAATTCGTCAGAATATCATAACAAAACAAATTGTGGGGGAAGGATGGTGATATTTCATCATAATATACAAGTCTTATAGTTACGCACAACCTTGAAGTAAGTGTTTTAGTATTATCTGTCCGCCCCACAGCGTAGCAGTCGTAAATTGCCTAGAAACTAGATATTCCATCCAAGTTACCAAACTAGACTTTAATATATAAATATGTAAAAGCCATAAGCTTGAGAGGTAGTATAAAATTGATGCAATTAGTTATAATCCTGTGCATGGTCATCGCAAGCAACAACCGAGAAGATATTCGTCGAAAAAGCTCTTACTCGTACGCGTAATAGTAAAAATAAAAATAATAATAATAACAATAGTAATCATAATAATAGAAATGTCATATCAACCTTTTTATATGATTTTCCTTATATTTTTAGTTGGTAAAATTTAACTTTACTAATAATTATTAACTTTTTAGTAACCACTAAAGAAGAGAATTAGCATAAAATAGTAGAAATAGTATCCTCCAGCTTTACTCTATATAATAATAATTTAATAAGTATACTGTAGAACTGCAATTGAAAAAGAGCGTTATCCAATTTAATTTAGGGCTAATTACAACCATGTCCCTGAGGTTTGGGAGTAATTACACGCGAGGACACAAAGTTTCAAAATGTAACACTTATGTCCATTGATAAACGGAATACAAAAATACTTAACAGTTTTAACAAAAAGACTTGATTGCCCCTGACTTTAAAATCAATTACTCACTTAATTTACTGTTTATTCTTCCTCTCCCCACACCCAGCACCCACCCCCACCCCCCGCACCCCCACCCCACCCCCACGCATCTGCCTCTTCCTCTCCCCACACCCACCCCCACCCCCCCGCGCCCCCACCCCCACGCGTCTGCCTCTTCCTCTCCCTACACCCAGCACCCACACCCCCCCCCACGACGTCTACCTTCCCCTTCCCCGTCAGCGCAGTAGCAGGCCCTCCGGCGAGGCACCGGCGCCGCAAGATCGCGGTCGCACTCCCGATCTGCCTGTCGCCATACCGGTCGCCACCATCACCACCGCGACCTACCTCCGTACCCCGCGCCGTCCGAGATCGCAAGCATCACAGAGCTACGTCGCGACACCGACCTCCTCCGTCGAGATGCGCGTCACCGTGACCACCAGCAAGGCAGCGCCATCACCACCACGATGGGCTTGCACCATCGCGCCCACCGGTGCGATCGCCGTCGTTGCAATGGCCAGATTTGTCTCCTTCCCGGCGGCGTGGGTTTGCCAAGGCGCTTGCCAGAGGCGTCTCGGCAGCTTGGGTTAGCCAAGGGGCTTGTCGGCGTGGTGGGGTGGTTCTGCAGGATGATGGGGCGAGGGGGGCTGCTGGCGGCGTGGGGCCGGGGAGGGGTGGTTGCTGGCGGCGTGGGGCCGGGGAGGGGGGCTGCTGGAGGCGTGGGGCGGCAGAGGGAGGCTGCGGGCGGTGACTTCAGATTTAGGGTTTAAATTGTGGAGAGAGAAAATTATACTTTTGTGACGATATACTGTACAGGGGTAGTATTGTCATTTTCAAAATACTTAATGACAAAAATTATACTTTTTGGACGGAATACTGACGATTGGATAAAAGTGTTACTTTTTTTAACGTTTTTGGTCACGTATGTTACATTTTGAAACTTTGTGTCCTCGCGTGTAATTACCTCCAAACCTCAGGGACATCGGTGTAATTAGCCCTTTAATTTAATATAATCTTGTTAAGACCCGGTAATTATTACAGTTTTATCTATAACAAGTTTAAATTAAAACTGAACCCAATCGAACTTAACAGTGCTCCGGCAAACAGATTAAGAATGGACATTTACTGCGAAACGACCTCTAAAGGTTTTTTAAAATTTGTATACAATAATTTTTTTTCTTTCTAGGGTTTATATCAATTAATCCTCGAAGAAGATCAAAGGTCTTTAAATTGAGCCCATTTCTTTTTCTTTTTGTTACTGATGGAAGAATCAAAGTCCGTAGTGGTGATACTGATGGGTGCACCCGGTAGTGGCAAGTCCACCTTCTGTGACAACGTTATGCGATCGTCTAGCCGGTCTTGGGTCCGTATTTGTCAGGTGGGTTTGATTTATCCGTCTGTTTTCTCCATGCGATAAAACTGTTCGATGAAATGTCTAAATGTGCTGATCATTTTAAAGAATTAAGCCATATGCATGTGTGTTTTCACCTGTCTGATGAAATGTCTCTAAAGGAATTGCTTGCTAATACATGCAAGAGTAAGTGAATGTACCTAATGCGGTTAGATCATGCTGAAACCAAGTGTCATTGTCGAGGTTCTCCTATGTAGTTTTGAGCTATGGCTTGCTGTTAAATTTAGGTATTTATGTGGCACGGTTTATAACTTGAATCCATGGAATATGAGTTGCTTTATTGACATTTCAGTTATATGTGAAATGTTTTCTAGCAGAGGAATTTAAACACAAACAACTTTTGTGCTGCTTCAATTAAAATTTGAGTTTATGTTGCTGAGATATTAAAATATTTAGATTCCACTGGAGTTATCTACGGAAGTTGTCTGCAGAATTTATTTCAGTTAATTTTTCTATTTTGAAAGGCATTAAAATTTAGTTCTGGTCATGTTCGTGTTCAGCAAGATGACTATTTGTTGCCTTTGATCGTATGGCACCACTTTGAAGTTGCTCAATAAATTTGAAGATCATGCAGGCATATTGCTGAATACATTTGGACCTAATCCCCTCTCTGCTGATTAAGAATTGATGATAAATTGTTTTTATGGTTGCTTCACCGCAAAATCTTCTTTGTAACGCATTGGTCATTGCTCTTCTGTTTTCTTATTGTTTAACAATACTGCTGCTCTAAATAACACTTTGTTTGCATTCTTATCCAGGACACTGTTGGGAATGGTAAGGCTGGAACGAAAGCTCAGTGCCTTGCAAGTGCATCAAGTGCATTGAAGGACGGAAAAAGTGTGTTCATCGACAGATGCAACATAAACAGAGAACAGCGTGCAGATTTTGTGAATCTTCATAGCTCCCATGTAGATGTGCATGCCGTGGTGCTTGATCTTCCTGCCAAGCTTTGTATATCTCGGTCTGTAAAACGGAGTGGCCATGAAGGAAACTTGCAAGGTGGAAAAGCTGCTGCAGTTGTTAATCAAATGCTCCAAAAGAAGGAACTGCCTAAGTTGAGTGAAGGTTTCAGTCGAATAACATTCTGCCAAAATGAGAGTGACGTTCAAGCTGCTGTTACTACGTACAGTGAACTTGATCCATTGTGCACCCTTCCATCTGGATGTTTTGGCCAGAAGAATCCAGATTCTAAATTCCAACTTGGTATTATGAAGTTCCTGAAAAAAGTAGATGCTCCTAGTAGTGCGCGATATGATACAAGTGTCTCAGGATTCTGTTGGTAATCAAGTTACCAAAGAAAAGACTCCCATCAATAAACTAGCAGAACAAGCTCCTGCTTCATCAAGTAATACTGGGAAGAAGGTGGAAGATGACCAGGAAATGGGATCTTTTTTTGATACCAACCTTTTGGACAGTGTTCCCACTCTGGCATTTCCGTCCATTTCGACTGCAGATTTTCAATTCAATCTTGAGAAGGCATCCGATATTATTGTTGAGAAAGTTGCGGAATATGTGGAAAAGCTTGGAAATGCTAGACTTGTTTTAGTAGACTTGTCTAACGGGTCAAAGATATTGTCATTGGTTAGGTCTAAAGCTGCCCAGAAGAACATCGACTCCAGTAAGTTCTTCACATTTGTGGGAGATATTACTCGCCTTTATTCACAAGGAGATTTGCGTTGCAATGTAATTGTTAATGCTGCAAACTGGTAAGTTTTCTTTATCTGTGTGCCAAAAGCGCAAGTGCTTTCTCTCTAGACCTAGCATAGTGCCTTTTCCCGACTATCTCTGGTACATATATAAAGCACGGCCAACATTGTTCACTCCCTCTATTAAAGGCTCAATGCTCTGTACTTATAGTTTGATCGTGTTTAGGCAATTTAAAATCAGTGTACTTCTTGCATGCTTGCCCATGATGATAATCAAAGTCAAAACGTGCATAATTTTGCTTTCAGCACCCAAGACTTTCCATATAATTGTGTTATTCACTTGACAAGAAAGTCAACCGAAAATTAAACTTTGTGCAGGCGACTGAAACCTGGGGGTGGAGGGGTGAATGCTGCTATATTTCGCGCTGCAGGCCCAACCTTGGAGATTGCAACCAAGGAAAGAGCTGAATCTCTTGCCCCAGGGCAAGCCGTGGTTGTCCCTCTTCCTTCAAGTTCTCGCTTGTTTAGGAGTGAAGGAGTTACTCATGTCATACATGTTCTTGGGCCAAATATGAATCCTCAGAGGCCAAATTGCCTCAACAAGGACTATACTAACGGCTGCATGGTTCTTCGGGAGGCTTATTCCTCACTATTTGAAGGATTTGCATCTATACTGAGGTCCCGAGAGAAGTTATCCAAGGAAAAGGGTGAAGAACCAGGGTTAAAATTGTCAACATTGCAAGATCGCCTCGAGCGGGGTCCAGTGGATCAAATTTCAGACAGTAATCAGAAGGTCAAAAGAGAGGGTGTTTATGCATCTGAGATATCCAAAAAGTACAAAGGATCTCAGGATGAACCTGGATCCAGTATTACAAACTTCAGAGGTGGAAAGGATAAGGCGGATGGCAAAACCAAGGGTTGGGGTTCATGGGCTCAAGCTCTTTACCAAATCGCAATGCATCCTGAGAGGAATAAGAATGATGTAATAGAAGTGTCAGATGATGTTGTGGTTATGGGTGATCTCTATCCAAAGGTTATTGGTTGCTTCTCTCTCTCTTGCGCATAGACTATAGTTTTGACCGTATAACATTTGACCCGATTCTCTTGCAGGCGCAGAAGCACCTTCTGGTATTGGCACGAGCTGAAGGTCTTGATCGTCTTGCTGATGTACGTAAAGAACACCTCCAGCTATTAAGTAGAATGCATGCTGTGGGCTTGAAGTGGGTTGAAAAGTTTTTGGCTGAAAATGAATCATTGGTCTTCCGCCTTGGTTATCATTCGGTATGGTGTGTTTTACTTGAGCCGTTTGCCATTTGCGTAATGGTTGTTTCTTTATCTGTTTGCTTAGGAGTTAAGAGTTAATTGCTTGATATGCAACTTTGGGTGAAGCACTAAAATATTGTTAAAACCATCATGTTGGTAATGGAATCTTCAAACTCATGTAACCTATTATCCGGGAGTAGGACATCTGATAGAAATATGGTTTGATGGCATGACTAGAATAACTCAGGTCCCTCGTCTTTTAGAGGCCTATGCTGACTCAAATTTGTCCGGTTTAAAAGTTTTTCTTAACTGTAACTGATATGGTCAAATCAATGGCTTGATTTTCCTGAAAGGTGATGATCATTGTTGCTTTTGCTTACTGTCCAAAAAAGAAAAAAGAATGTGTTGAAATGATGCTAAATTAGCTATCCCCTATGAAGCACCGGTGCGGCACTTAGGGTGAAGCACCAGCACCGGATACGCGTCGGGTGCGGGTGAGCCTCGGGTGCGGCACCGGTGCGTGTCAGGTGCGTGTCCCCAATTTTTTTATTTTTTTTTTAATTTCTTAAATCCCGGGTGCAGATCGGGTGTGGATCGGCTCAGATCTGTCACCATAGGCGACCACCTGAAATCTGAGAGGAGACACTGGAGAGAAGAAGTAGAAGAAGAAGGAAGAAGAAGGAGAAGGAGACTTACCGGCGATCCACTGTGGCGTCCCCATGCAGCGAGTCCCGGTGACCCAGTGCGGCGAGCGGCGAGCGCCGTCTTCCCCAGAGTCGATCGGTGACGATGTGTTGTCTCCGATCTTTTGACTTTTGAGTTGTTGACATTAGTTTTGTTATATTATTTTAAGGACCCCCAATTGTTAAGTTATTACATAAACCAATCCCAGTAATTTAAAGAAATAGAAGTGATAACACATAAAACTTTATTATGTTCAGTTCTACAATTTTAATATTTATAAAATAACCCATTAAACTTAACGAATTTTTACTAATTTGGTTGAAAGCTTTAAAATTTACAAAAGAATCCATTAAACTTAAAAACTCACTACTTTGGTTGGAATATTAATATCTTTTTACGTATATCAAACACATATATTATGATTACTAAGATTTAAATTGTTTAAAAATTAAATACTAAGTATACATAATTAAAAAAAATATTTATAAAATATGTTGTATCCCATCCGCACCCGTATTCTAAAATTTTTAAAAATGCCGTATCCGAGTATCCGCACCCGTGTCGTATCCGCACCCGTGTCCGTGCTTCTTAGGCTATCGGCTATCCCTTAATAACAACTGAAAGCCTGAAATGGAAGCTTTACTTGCTGAAAAAGACTAAGAAATCTGGATACTAATGAGAGGGCATGTATTGAACACAGCTAAACGATGCTTTGGACTTTTGATACTTCTTCAAAGTTTCCCTAATTTAAGTATAAAAACTTCATTCGAAACATGCCTGGTGACACTTCTTCTTAAAAATGTGACGATCTTACTAGGCTGTTTGCAAAAAAGACATATTTGTTGGAACAAATTAACGTGAAAAGAATGAAGTTAAGAAACCAAGACAAGAGAAGAGTGTCAATTATACGCATTGGTCTATCTACGAAGGAGTAATCTTGAGGTAACTATGACAGGAGAAGACTATATAAAGTGTGAGACTGAAAGAGTGGTTCTCGTAACATGAGTTGACGCTGTAGTGTGAGTACTAATTTGCATCATTACAGAAAATATAGCTGCACACATATTTCCCCATGTGAATATAAGTGGCCACTAAATATGATGATTCATAAGTACCAAATACCATATCCCAGCCAAAACATTAGGTTTAGTTCTGTAAGATTTATTTCTGGATATGAACGCGTGAAACATGCTGGAAAAAATTTCCATCAACTTATCCTCGGCTTATTTGTCAGTGTTGTATAATGCCCTGTATCTTTGGCATGCTTGATAGCATGGAAGCATAATTTTTTATTTATAGTCATAAGAGGTTTGGCTGCGCAACCATTTACATCAAATTCGAATTCACTAGAGTGACATGGGTTGAGCTTCTGTGAGAAGGCTCTTTATTTTAAAAAAATTGAGAAAGATCGCATGATATTCTGCTCGTAAGTATGGCTGGAAAAGGGGGTACTAGCAAAAATGAATTTGTGGCTAGTTGAGACAAGAGAGTTGCCATCCCAAATTGCGAGGACTTTGTACTAAAGAAACTTGAATAAATTACAATTTGGCATGTTGGTAATGCTTTGATCTTTAAAGATGTCTTTGTAACTTGATTCAATAGAGTATAATTAGCAGCGGAATCAATATTGAAAACATGTGATAGGAGGATCAAATGTAGTTTCCCTCCCTACCTCTCTCTCTAACATGCATGTTCTCTCATTGTTTTTGCAGGAACCTTCAATGCGACAGCTGCACCTTCATGTCATCAGCCAGGATTTTGATTCGAATCATCTGAAAAACAAGAAGCATTGGAACTCATTTAATTCTGTTTTCTTCCGTGATTCAGTTGATGTAATGGAGGAAATCAGGGAGCATGGCAAAGCTAAAATCAAAGATGAAGGCATCCTGTCCATGGAGTTACGATGCAACAGATGTAGAAGTGCACGTCCAAATATTCCTCGCCTCAAATCACATGTTAGCAGTTGTCAAGCTCCCTTCCCTGCTACCCTACTCCAAAATCGCCGTCTAGTCTTTGCACCTACCAAAGATGGCCTTAGTTAGCATGTCTAGGATACTCTAATTTTGGTTCCTTGTACATATTTTCTGAGTCGTATTTTCGTGCATGTCTTACTAGTGCTGCGTATGCCCTATATTTCACTCGTTCTCTAGTCCCTGAGTGCGAATGCACAAATCATTTTGATGGAGCCATACAGTTCTACGATCAATTAGTTCTTTCATTCTAAACTCCCGGGTTGGAAGTTAGAAGCACTCATGTTACTCTCGAGTCCAAGTGTTGTGTGACTAAATCCAAGTACTGTTAATATTAGCAAGATTTGCTTCGGAAACCTATGTTTTCTTCTGTTCAAAGAGTCGGACTTTTACTTGTCAGTCTACGTTCTTCCTTCATAGATATTTTGGACAGCGTCCTCGAACTGATTTTCCGACAGCTATCGGACTTTGACTAGTATTCAGAAACTTTGGCTAATTTTCTACAACTTGGCCTTTTGTACGACAGCTATCCGACTGCGACTAGTGTCCAGAAACTTTGGCTATTGCTCTACAACTTGGCCTTTTGTTCAAGAATTTAGCACGTTTCCCACTCTTCATTTTCGTTCATTGCGCTCTACCCCGTTTGAAAATTGAAAAGCAGTTGATCCATTTGGTTTCACGTCGAATGTTCTTGGAGAGGGAGCGAGCGCGGAAAGACGAGCCTAAGGGTAAAGTAGCAGGAAGAACAAAGATTGTGAACATGAACTCATGAAGTATGCTTCTGCGGTAGGAGCAAATTACACGTGGTTGGACGGCACCTGAAGTGACTTGATGTGATTGGAATCCAAGTGGATGGCTCAATTACCCTGAATTTTTTTTTAAATAATACATATTTAATTTAATACTTAATTATCAATATATTCTATTTTGAAACTTATTTACCCTCATACCACACTTTTGAAAATCGTTGTCTAAAACGCTATTTCAAAGTAGAAAAACGATTTCTACCTTGAAATCGCGGTTTCAAACAACGATTTCTACCTTGAAATCGTGATTTCAAACAGCAATTTTCAAAAGTGTGTATGCGAGTAAATAAATTTAAAAAAGAGTAAATTAATAATTATGTATTAATTAGGGAACAAACTCAAATTACCCTTCACATGGACATCCAGCAAAAAGTTGGAAACCAAATTATGCTTTAAGAAAAGAAGCCTTTGGGCTCACAAGGTGACAATCAATATCCAGAAGACAGGTTAAAGGAAGATCATGCAGTGTCTTTCGTTACTTAGCAACCCAAGTCATCAGCTTCGTGTCATTTTCATGCTAACACCTCAAAGCAATTCCAGTTAAAAATAAAATAAATCAAGGAAAATGATATGCATATATTAAAAGCTCAGTCAATATATATAAATATAAACAACAAAAACCTCTCTGGGAATCCAAACATATCTCAAATTTCTAGGGATCATTAAGAAGCATAAATTAGCTGGGTTGCTTCAGCACAAAACTGATTCGATCCATTTTGTTTTACTTTACTGAGGGTTGGGGGGGCGGCTATTAGCTGCAGAAACCCTGGAGCCCCATTCTAGCAGCTCTTTGCTCGTATCATCCTTGTGAACAATCACTTCAATGAAGCACAGGCAATCTTTCTTGGCACCAGTGGCTGTTTCAATTGCTTCAGTGAGCTCCTCCTCACAGCGAACCTACAGTAGCAAATTAAGTAGATTGTTAAATGATCTGCCATTTTATCATTTCAGGACGAAGCAACACGACAAATGCGTTAAGGCTTCCTCGCTCACCTTAGTCGTCCAGCATTTGCCTTCACCGTTGTGGATAGCATCAACCAATCCAGTGTAGTTCCAATTCTTGATCACATTGTAAGGTCCATCATGGATCTCGACTTCGATGGTATACCCGCCATTGTTTATCAGAAAGATGATGGTCTTCTGCCCACATCGAAGCATTGTTGACACATCTTGTGCAGTAACCTGTCAGGCATTAACCAATAGACGGTGTCAACAGAACCCGTGACAAGCAGCTATAAACACCTTCAATTAGGAACCATAATATTTACCTGGAAACTGCCATCACCAATGCAAGCAATCACTCGCTTCTCTGGCACAGCCTGTGCATAACCAAGAGTTGCACCCACTGACCAGCCAATGGACCCATACTGCATTTGGAACTCATACCTGCAAGCCAGAGTTTAGCAATTATACTTAATACTATCAAAGTTAACACAAAAATGAGTTCACATTCTCTAATTCTCACCCGCATGCAGGTGGCAATTTCAGCTTCTGGCAATTGAACCAGGAGTCCCCTGTCTCAGCAATCACCGCCGTCTCGCTTGACAACATCCTCTGAATATGTTCGAAGAGAACATTGACCCTCAAGGGCTCCTTAGGCTCACACTTAAGCGGATGCCCTTCAGGCACATAGATCCTGTGGTAGTTCTCATATGCAGTGAGGTTGGGCTTAAGCCGTTTCGCCAGTGCTCTAAAGAAATCCTTCATCAGAACACACCCAAATGCAGGCCCATTCCCGATCACCACGCGATCAGGCTGCACAATGATTGCCTTCTCTTTCTTGAGAAGCAAAGAGTACCCAACAGAGCTATAGTCATTAAATATCGGTCCAGCAAACAAGTATGCATCAGCTGATTCCACAATTTCTGCACAAAACGCCGTGCTCACAGCACCCCAGTATGTACCAATGAAATGGGGATGGTGCTCCGGCACAAGCCCTTTCGCGGATGGCATCACAGATAGCGCAAAGCCACAAGCATCAGCTAATTCAACAAAGGCTTCACAGGCCTTGGCAACACGCAGCTTCGGCCCACCAACCATCACTGGCTTTACTGCCTTGTTCAAGAACTTCGCTGCTGCCTCCACTGCAGCTTCCAAACCCATCTGATTACTCAATCTACACAATGCCAAAACCACAGGTCATAATTACAAAATTTGAATCAATGTCCCTATAAAACCAACTTTTAATAAACTAAATCCTTACTTTGGTGAGAGCGAAAATGGAACTGGCTCCCGGCTAAATGTAGGATGAGGGATTGCTGACAAATTGCAGCCTACACTGATATAAACAGGCTTGCTTTCTTTCAAGGCAGTTGATATCGCCGTATCAATCAGTTCATGTGCATCTTCCAAATTATTCACCACAGCCTAATAAACAGTTACCATATTATCATTAACAAGTCCCAAAACCCTATTACTTGAAATCATTAAGATGCACGTATACATACAAACATGGACATACAAACATAAATACGCACAAAATGTGTATTTGTGCAAGAAATATATAAAAACTGAATGCGGGCCCGTGCATACCCAATCTCTGTCGCTACAAAAATACAGATAATTAGCGGGAGTTTGTGTCTGATAAACAAATCCCAGAACCCAATCACTAACTCTAGCTCATATATAAGGGTATGCATATCTAGACATAGAGAAGTATATAAATGCAAATTCTTCTCTTACAAAAATGCAGATATCCATGTGGATGTGTGGGTTGAACCATCATCAAATTTAACTCAAAGATTCAACAAAAACTCATTAAACATGTAATGAAAGAAAAAAAATAAAAATTTGAAGTCTCTGTGTGTGGGTGACGTTTTGATAAACCACTAGCAAATTTTTACTCAATATTGAAAATGCCATGACAATATTTAAAAACACTCGACATTATGCAGGAAATACAAAGACATACAGCAATCAAATATTTCAACTCAAAATCCCAAAGATAAAATATAGAAACAAACACACATTAATTTAGTTGGAGTGGGTGTGCGTGTGTCACACACACACACACACACAGAGAATAAGAATAAAACTCATTATATTCAGTCAGCGTGTGTGTGTGTGAGTGAGTGAGAGAGAGAGAGAGAGAGAGAGAGAGAGAGTGTGTGTTAGTGTGTGTTTTGTTCTATATCTGTTCTAACCTGATAGCAAGTAACAGTCTGAAAGCACCTCAGCTCCTGGCTAAAGTCGGGCAGCCCAATAGTATGGTGAAGTATCCGGTTAGTCCCATAATCATTACTGTTCGGCCCTCCCACAATACAAATCACCGGCAAATTCTCACTGTACGCCCCGGCGATGGCGTTGACCACGCTCAGCCCGCCGACAGTAAAAGTGACCGCGCAAGCGCCGACGCCGCGGGAGCGAGCGTAGCCGTCGGCCGCGTAGCCGGCGTTGAGCTCGTTGCAGCATCCGACGAGATTGAGCCCCGGCTCGGCTATGAGGTCGTCGAGGAGGGTTAAGTTGAAGTCCCCGGGGACGGCGAACACGTCGTTGACGCCGATCTGGACGAGCCGCCGCGCCAGGTGGCGGCCCAGGGTGGCTTCCGCGGAGTTGTAGGGGATCGGAGAGGCTTGGACGGTGGAGACGGCACCTTTCGCCGGTGGGCAGCCGACGGCGCTGGACGCCGGCTTGCACGTGTCCAGCGATCCTATTTTACTGTCCATATTTAGCGACAAAATGACTGGGCGAGAGCAAAAGTATCAGCGAGGTAAAGAGGACGCGGATTTGGTGACCTCAGAGACGAAATGAGTAATGCGACCGGTAGTCGGGGAGAAGAAACGGGTGCGGTTTTTGGGTATTGATGCTTGCGGAAGCGGTGGTTTTAGCGACAGATTAACTGAGCGGGAGCATGGATATGGTAATTTTTAGTGACCAAAAATAATGGTGAGAACTGATTTTGTAGTGAGAGAAGAATGGGAGAGGTGGGCTGGGATATATAGTGGGGGAGGAGGAACAGACCAAACAGGGGGCGGTTTTTGGGTACTACTGTCTAGGGGAGTCGGTGGTTTTATAGTGCGGGAATGATCTAAGATTCCTCGTTTTTTGATTGAGATTTGCACTACAAAGGCTATCGTATGTATTACGGTAATAAAGATGAAGTGTAAAGGAACGGTAGAATCTAATGAGTTGAACAAAGTTTTAGATGATAAATTATCAAAGTTCTACCGGTAACTTCGTGTTTGATCTGTTAGCGTTACAAAAATTTTCTTGAAGGTCACGCAATTAAATAAGATTCACGTGACTCATAGAGCGGCGACTAAATTTTCTTTGTGAGCAAACAAAGTGGGTCCTAATTAGGAGGGCATAATCAAATTTTTTTTTTCATCTCGTTATAAATCTTATTCTGAGTAAATGTATGAAAGATTATATTCACCTTCTACCATCATTAAAAAATTAGAAACTGTTACGAGAAAACATGGATTCAGCGAATAAGAAGGTCTCAAATTAGTATTATAACCAAACAACTGATTCACGTGCTTATTTATGTAATCACACTCCAAAATCACTAGTTGTTCAAGTTTAGTATTAATTTGATGTTTTTCTTACATGTTTCTTAAGTTTAACTTTTGAGATCTATTTCAAAAAACATCATTTCTGAATAAAGAAATATTATCGAATGTGGAGAATTTTGAATTAGCTGTGTAAGACTATCTCCACGAACTCAATATTAGTTGAATGATGTATATTATTCAAGGTTAGAGCCGTAAAGCTACTCGTCACAATAAGAAATTAATCTTTTTCACAAGTTACAGATATTGAGTGTCACCTACCCAGAAAGGAGGTAAACTCTACACAACGCGCAAAAATACCTCTCGTCCAACTTTACTGGAACATAGTGGCGGAACTATTGAAGGGTTGGGGGGGACCATCCCCCCCCCCCCCCCAACCTCTTATTTTACCAACATAATCTTTGGTTAAAGTATTAAAACTAAAAATAATTATTTTACCAAACTAATATTTGTTTAAAGTAGTAAAAAGTTATAAATTCCTAGTATATATTTTTAGATTTGAACGCATTTCAATTTATTTTGTCTTTGAAGGTTAAAATTTTGTTATTAACAAGTGCCACTAAAAGCCATTTGAAGTTTGAGAATTTAAGTTTGGAGTAAATTTCTTATATGTTGTTGTTTTATTTATAATTCACAGGAAAATTATGTTAGTCTATTTGTCTTGTATAGACAAACTCAAAATTTTATTATTACTTTTCTAGCTACTCAATCTCAAATATTTTTTTTTCATATACGTGCAGCTGAAATACTCATGAGTACTATAATATTTAATCAAATTATTTCTAAACTATTATGCAAAGACTAGGACGTATAAATGCAAGCAAATGATATAACCTCCATATAAATGTGATGCTATTACTATAATGCACATAAACATATAATTTCTTCAATACATCGCATGCAATTGAAGAGAAGAAAATATTTCAAATTTACTTAACGTCGCTTCCGCACAAAAATTGGTCTATTAAATCAATTTTACAATACTAGTGGCTAAAATTTTTACATGCATCTTTCGGCCTCCTTCGATATAACATTCTGGATCCGCCCTGCTGGAACATGACGTCCAAAAGACAAATTTTTCTTAGAACACTGAGCATGAGAAACATGAGTCGAAGATGGTCAATACAAATTTTTCGTGCGCCGGAGGAAACACCGGTCAATACCAGGTCCTCGTGACAATACCAGGCAGTCGTTTTGCCCTGTTGCCCACTTTGGATACTCAATTTAGTATTCATTAGCTGTGACCTGGTTTTTGAAACAGCTAATTAAGGAAACAAGACCACTGATTAAGGTTACCGCACAAGTGTTGATGGTACCGCAACTTTCCACCTCTAACATAGTACTACTAGTTGGGTTTTGGTTGGATACCAAAAGCCCATCGTAGCAACCAAATGTGGCGCCCATGCACGCGTCCGTACGCCTACGTGTCGAGGTCTTGTCGTCTCCTCGTGATCCGCAAAATGCGGCACGAGAATGATCCTTGAGTGGGACACTTGTCCGGGCCAGGAGCCTCTGAAAGAGTATTATTATTTAACCTCTTGGAGGTATATATTCTTTCTTTTTTTGTTTGGTTCTAATAGGTTGCGCCCTTTTGGATCCAAAATAAACCCGAATTCTTTTTGTCTAAGCCAGTTATCGTAGGCTGGAAAAAAATATTAACAATTTAAAATTTATAAGAGACAAACGTGACATCTATATCGTACATTATGAGCATCCGATAGTTTTAACTTCAAATTGTGAAACTCGTGCGATTATTTTATAAGTAGTAATTATTTTGTTATTGAAAATGTTTAACTTACATCATCTTAAACGATCTTTTATATTGTTGATTGATAATCGATATTCTAAGCATGTGTTACGTAACAATGTGCCACACGAGTTAACAAATAATTTATTGACTTTATATATATGTTGGAATTAGGTTTAAAATCCATTATGGAGGAGCAATTTTGACTCAATTTTCAAATGAATTCCAAAGCATATTTTGGTTAGGAACAATTTGATTCATGTTCATCTATTAAAATAGATGATCATGGTATATTCACATGTTTAAAACAAATTGAAGGTAAATGAGAAAATTGAAGTTGAAGTTGGTGATTCAACTTGAAGGGAAGAAAGAATCCCACATTGAAGAATAAAAGTCAATGTTGTCTCCTTATAAGGCTTAGCCTTGAGCTAAAGGTTGGGTCCATTGGGGGTACCCATATTTTGTAAGGAGGAAGGACCTAGGTTGACCCAAGGTCCATCACACGCGCGCGCCGCCTGCCTCGGTTCGTGGCCGTGGCTTGGGCTTGGGCCCATCAGCCTTTATTCTTTTTGGGACAAAAATATTTTAAATAAATAAATTTTATTTATTTATTTTCTTTTCCGAAGAGTTGTGACTTTTTCAGCTTGCAGTTTTTTCTGTGAAAAGTTGCACCCCACTCTGTATATAAAAACGAGTCAGTTACAGAAGTTAATTAAAAATTTTAATCCCGAGATAATTCTTCTGTCATTTTTCTACTATCTGTTTTTCCTGTGTCTGTGTAAGAAAGAGTTCTACCATTATTTGGTTCGCAGGGCCTGCAAATTTGGAGTGCTCCTATTTTCAGACGTACTACCATTGTATTCTGGGAGGCCTTTCGTCAAGAGACCGTTAGCACCGTTACGGGACGAATAAAGTCTTAAGGACAGTGAATCAAATTCACGCCTCGGCCTTTCCATTTCCTGTTGTGAGTTTTTAGACATAGTTCTGTTTCTATTTGGTTTAGTGACTGCTGTTTTTGAACGTTAATATTTGCGTGTTAGTATATTTCTGAATCTGATTGTCTGCACAAGTATACACAAAGCAAGCTATGTTTCTAACATTCTTAAGACTTTAATCCGCACTTTGTGTTGCATGTGTAGAAACAGTGTTTCCAAAACAGTTTTTTCAAAATTCGTTTTCATATTTGATTCTGTCAAGCATAAGCTAAAATTATTTTCAGTTTCTAATTTTAATTTTAGTGTTACAAGAATCTGATTTTTCATTAGACTGGTTTTTAATTGTTGTGGTTATATTCTGTTGATAGATATAACAATGGCTACTAGTGAAACCAATCCATAAAGTGGACCGGTTCATCCCAACATTCAACATGGTGGTGGGACTGTGTATGCGACACCTTATGTTGCACTTGCTCATGGTTCCGTTGGACTTGGCAAAAGACTGGAAAAGTTCAACGGAAAAGATTTTAAGAGGTGGCAACAAAAGATGTTATTTTACTTGGCCACTCTTTACTTGGCAAGGTTCTTACAAGAGGATGCACCAAATCTTTGTGAAAATCTTGACCGGCAAACAGTGGTTGCGTGGATGCTTGGAAGCATTCGGATTTCTTATGCAAGAACTACATCCTCAATGGATTGGACAATGCGTTGTATAACGTATATAGTCCAATGGTCAATGCAAAAGCATTGTGGGAATCCTTGGAAAGGGAATACAAGATGGAAGATGCCGGCTCAAAGGAATTTGTAGTCGGCAAATTCCTTGATTTCAAGATGATGGATTATAAGACAGTGATTAGTCAAGTCAAAGAGTTTCAGCTAATTCTGCATGATATTCATGCGGAAGGGATGGTACTTGGAGAATATTTTCAAGTGGCTGCGTTAATTGAAAAACTGCCACCTACTTGAAAAGATTTCAAGAACTATTTTAAGCATAAGTGCAAGGAAACGAAGCTTGAAGACTTGATTGTCAGATTGAGGATCGGGGAGGATAATCGCCAGTCCGAAAAGAAGGTCGGTAATTATCATCAAGAAGCCAAGGCAAATGTGGTCGAGCAAGGTCCGTCAAAGAGGAGGAAAATTTCCTAATTAGATGGTCCAAGTGGAGCAAGCGGCTCAAATTCTAAGGGCGGTGATAAAAAGAGGAAGTTTAGTGGGAATTGCTATGTGTGCAACAAGCCAGGCCATCGAGCTAATAAGGATTACTACAGTCGCAAGAATAAAGGAAAGAAAGGAAAGCATTCTCAAGCCAATGTGACGGAAGTTACCAAAATAACTAAGGACATGACATATTTGAACTTATCTGCGATGGTATCCGAAGTCAACTTGGTTGGAAATCCCAAACAGTGGTGGGTAGACACAGGCGCTACTAGACATGTGTGCTCCGAGAGAAGTATGTTTACTACATATGAGAGCGCCAACACTGAGAATCTATTCATGGAAAACTCTTCCTCTTCAAAGGTGCAAGGGATGGGCAAGGTGGTCTTAAAGATGACCTCCGGCAAGAAGTTGAGTCTCAACAATGTGCTTCATGTGCCAGACATTCAGAATCTAGTGTCAGGCTCATTGTTGAGTAAGAATGGTTTCAAACTAGTGTTTGAGAGTAATAAGTTTGTACTCACTAAAAGTGGGATGTTTGTAGGAAAAGGGTGCCTATGTGATTGTCTTTTTCAGTTAAATGTAATGACCATCGTGCCAAAAGCTGTACCGAATTCTGATTTTAATAAAAATATTTCTTCTGCTTACTTGTTGGAATCTCCTAATTTATGACATCGTAAATTAGGTCATGTGAATTATGGTTCCTTACAAAAGCTTGTGAAAAATGATTTTTTGCCTATAATGGATTTTGACTCACAAAAAGCATGTAAAATTTGTGTTAAAGCTAAAATGGCAAAAACGTCTTTCAAGACAATTGAAAGAAGTACGGAACCTTTAAGTCTAATTCATAGTGATATATGTGACTTAAAGATGGTACAATCTAGAGGAGGAAAAAGTATTTTATTACTTTTATTGATGATTGTACGAGATTTTGTTATGTATATTTGCATAGAAGTAAGGATGAAGCCTTGGAAACATTTATGCAATACAAAATTGAGGTTGAAAATCAACTTAGCAAGAAAATCAAAGTACTAAGAAGTGATAGAGCTGGAGAATATGTTTTCCCTCTTGAAAAATTTTGTGCCGATCACGGAATCATTTATGAGACCACGGCACCGTATGCTCCTCAGTCAAATGGAATTACTGAGCGGAAAAATCATACTTTAAAGGAAATGATGAATGCTTTGTTAATAAATTCTAGACTGCCGGATAACTTGTGGGGGGGAGCAGTTTTAACCGCAAATCATATACCTAATAAAGTACCCCACAAGAAGTTGCAAAAGACATCTTATGAGCTATGGAAAGGTCGTCCTCATTCTTTCAAATATCTTAAAGTGTGGGGGTGTCTAGCAAATGTAACTATCCCACCACCTAAAATGGTCAAAATAGGACCTAAAACGGTTGATGGGATTTTTTTTGGATATGCAAGCCATAGCTCGGCATATCGGTTCTTAGTGCATAAATCTAAAGTTGACGATATACACGTCAACACCATTATGGAGATAAAGAATGCACATTTATTCGAGGATGTATTTCCTTGTAGAGTGGCACAAGAACGGAGTTCTTTAGAAAGAACTAGTATGGACTAAGAGCCCTCACAAGAGGAAGATAAGCCAAGACGTAGCAAGAGAGCTAGAACGTCTACATCTTTTGGTCCTGATTTTCTAACATATTTGTTAGAAAATGAGCATCGTACTTACAGTGAAGCAATGTCGAGTCCTGAAGCTCCTCATTGGAAAGAGGCTATTAACAGTGAAATAGAATCCATCATGCAAAATCATACGTGGGAACTGATGGATCTTCCTCCTGGAAATAAACCATTAGGATGAAAATGGATTTTCAAGAGAAAGATGAAAGTTGATGGAACGATCGAAAAATATAAGGCCCGATTGGTTGTCAAGGGATATAGACAAAAGGAATGCCTTGATTATTTCGATACATATTCTCCAGTTACAAGAATAACATCCATTCGAATATTGATAGCTATTGCAGCTATTAATAATCTTAAGATACACCAAATGGATGTGAAAATGGCCTTCCTAAATGGAGATCTAAATGAAGAGATCTATATAGAGCAACCCGAGGGGTTTGTAGCTCCTCATCATAAGAGGAAGGTGTACAAGCTTGTCAAGTCACTTTATGGACTAAAACAGGCTCCAAAATAATGGCATGAAAAGTTTGATAAAGTTATGATTGAAAATGACTTTAGAATCAACGAATATGATAAATATGTCTATGTTAAAGGCACGGAAAAAGGATATGTCATTGTTTGCCTTTATGTGGATGACATGCTCATTATCGGGAGCAATAATGAATTCATTAAAGCTACAAAGAAAATGTTGACCAGTAAGTTTGAGATGAAAGATATGGGTGTGGCTGATGTTATACTAAGTATGAAAATTATCAAAATATCAAATAGACTAGTCTTGTCACAATCTCACTATATTGTGAAAGTGCTAGACAAATTTAAAAGTTACGATGATAGTCCAGTTAAGACACCACTAAATGTAAATTTACATCTAACAAAGAATACTGGTGTAGGAATATCTCAATTAGAGTATTCGCGTATAATTGGTAGCTTAATGTATATCATGAATTGCACGAGCCCCGATATAGCATATGTTGTCAGTAAGTTAAGCAGATATACTAGCAATCCGGGGAAGAATCACTGGATAGCTATTGTAAGAGTTTTAAGGTACTTAAAATATACCTTAAACCTTGGTCTGCATTATTCTAGATATCCAGCTGTATTAGAAAGATACAGTGATGCTAACTGGATATCAAATTCTAATGAAACAAAATCCACAAGTGGATATGTGTTTACATTAGGAGGAGCAGCTCTTTCTTGAAAATCCTCTAAACAGACATGTATTGCCAGATTCACTATGGAATCTAAATTCATTGCTTTAGATAAAAGCAGTAGAAGAAGCAGAGTGGCTTCGTAATTTCTTGGAGGATATTCCAAATTGGCCTAAACCCTTGCCACCAATTTGCATACATTGTGATAGTTAATCTATAATTGGAAGAGCATAAAGCAGTATGTATAACTGCAAGTCTAGACACATACGTCGCAGACATAATACCGTTAATGAATTACTTTCTAGTGGAATTATCTCTATTGACTACGTGAAGTCAAAGGATAATATTGCCGATCCGTTAACGAAAGCTTTAATTAGAGAGAATGTAAATACTTCATCGAGGGGAATGGGTCTTAAGCCTATGAACTAAAGAGTTGCCATAATGGAAACCCTACCTAGCTGACTGGAGATCCCAAGATCAAGGTTCAAATGGAAAACCGAATTATGTAAATGTGACTCAGACAGAGCACTGTGGGGGGTGGGGGGTTAAAACCCTCATATCCATTCCTACGATGAAAAGACAGTGGCACCTACTAAATGTTAGGTTAAGCTATGCTTTTAATGACTCTTATATCTTGGAAATCCAAGTGGGGGTGCAGTAGGAACCTCTTAATAAGAAGTCACCTATGTGAGTAAGAAGTGGGCCGCTTCTATGAGAATTGTAAAAGCTAAATTCTCAGAGAGTACTCATGAAAACTAGGAATTGTTCAGGGCCAAAATGAACACAACAATGAGAACCTCAAAATAATGTTTGAGCGGTACTGTGTGAAGTTCTACTGTCTTGGTTTACACTGAAGGTTGAACAGTTCAAGACATCACGTTCACTGGTTGACCAGTAAATCCGATAGTTCTCACTAGGGAAGGTCCAAGGCCATCGGCTACCTATCACGATGCAGTGTCGTTCTAAAGAACTCTTTCTTGTGTCAGTGTTTTTTTGTGTATAGTGTCCAGTCAATTTTCTATTCATGTAGGGGATTGTTGGAATTGGGTTTTAAACCCATTGTGGAGAAGTAACTTTGACTCAATTTTCAAATGGGTTCCAAACCATATTTTGGTTAGGAATAAATTGATTCATGTTCATCTATTGAAATAGATGATCATGGTATTTACATGTTTAAAATAAATTGGAAGCGAATGAGAAAATTGAAGTTGAAGTTAGTGGTTCAACTTGAAGGGAAGAGAGAATCCCACATTGAAGAATTTAAGCCAATGTTGTCTCCTTATAAGGCTTAGCCTTGAGCTAAGAGTTGGGCTCCTTTGGAGGTACCCATGTTTTAAAAGGAGGGAGAACCTAGGTTGACCCAAGGTCCACCACATGCACGTGCCGCCCGCCCCGGTCTGTGGCCGTGGCTTGGGCTTGGGCCCATAAGACTTTATTCTTTTTGGGACAAAAACATTTTAAATAAATAAATTTTATTTATTTATTTTCTTTTCCAAAAAGTTGTGACTTTTCCAGCTTGCAAATTTTTCTGTGAAGAGTTGCACCCCCAGTGAATACTCTGTGTATAAAAACGAATCAGTTACAGAAGTTAATTAAAAAATTTAATCCCGAGATAATTCTGCTGTCATTTTTCTGCTGTCCGTTTTTTCTGTGTGTGTAAGAAAGAGTTCTACCATTGTTTGGTTCGCCGGGTCTGTAAATTTGGAGTGCTTCTATTTTCAGACGTACTACCGTTGTATCCTGGGAGGCTTTTCATCAAGAGACCGTTAGCACCGTTGCGAGACGAATAAAGTCTTAAGGACAGTGAATCAAATTCACGCCTTGGCCTTTCCATTTGCTGTTCTGCATTTCTTGTTGTGAGTTTTTAGACAGTTCTATTTCTATTTGGTTTAGTGACTGCTGTTTTGGAACGTTAATATTTGCATGTTAGTATATTTTTTCAATCTGATTGTCTGCACAAGTATACACAAAGCAAGCTATATTTCCAACAATATACGACTAGTCAGTGTGGGACTCGTGTAAAAATAAAATTAATAATACAAATCTGTTAATAAAATTGTAAGTGTTTATTGACACATTGAGACAAAATGAGTTTTAGATTATAGAGAAAAAAATATATCCTTAACGGTAGGTATTTACTATTAAAATTTTTATTTTGTGCCTTTTTTCAACAATTTTATTACCAAAGAGTAATGGTTTATATATGGTATAAGCAAATAGGTATTATAAATAGGCATATTATCCAAATTACTAAATAGCATTGCCTTTATATATGCAATAGATGGAGATAGATACATATACGTGTTTAACGACTAAAATCTGCGTGAGTGTGAAGCATCCCGTAAAATATCTAAATAAGACGTCAAAGGGATACATTTATTTTGTTCGATCGTAATACAAACATTATAATCTATATCATTTTGTAAGCCAATTTTAAGCAGTCCAGGGGTCCAATTGTTACGGCTCCAAAACATTTCGATCAAAATCATGTTTTAGCTATAATAGAAAGAAGGACTTGCGCATTAATCTCTCTCCGCTCTCTAGCTCAAATGTCACGCCCCATGAAATACAAACACATGACCTTCAATTCAAAAAGGGGGACGACCTCACCACTGAAGAATCGTCACATTCGTCATGTCCCATGAAATTGAAACAGGTGACCTTCAATAAAAGAAAGGAGATGACATTGCTACCGGAGAATCACGCTCAGATCTCAAAATCTTCTAATCAGTTGTGAAAATGAAGATCTACTCAGGGCGACCAGCCGGTCCGTTTCAATCGATTTCAGCTGTCTACAGTAGGAGAATCAGAACGAGCCACGACACTGACCAACAACCCTGTAAAAAAAACAAACTCAGTCTAAGGCCATGTTTGACGCTCATTATTTTTTCAGTTTTGGAAATTGGAAAAAAAACGCGTTTAGTAACTATTTTTTTTCTTCTCCAATTAAAAAAAATAGTTTTTAAACTGAAGAAGGAAAAAAAAAGTCCAAAAACTAGTTTTTTTTTAGACCACCACCACCACGCTCCCACCGCCGGCAGCCACCTCAAGCGACCACCGCCGGCGGCTTGTTGGCAGTCGCCGGAGGTTGCTGCTGACGACCACCGCCGGCAGCCACCTTCTGCAACTGCTGGTGACAACGGTCGGCCGACTGCAGGTGACCACCGCCACCAGCCACCGCGCAGCCACCACCACTGTCGACCACCGTAACGCCCCACCACCGCCACCTCAATAAAAACTGGGTCATCAAACACACAAAAAAAAAATAAAATAAAATTGGGTTATCAAACACCCACTTGTTTTTGTAAATTTTTTTAATTAAGCTGCTCTTTAATTTTCTCAATTTAAAAGCTGAAAACCAAAATTTTTTTTGTTGTCAAACTAAGCCTTAATTTGGGATGTGCCGCCCACATGACCACCTTCAGACAATTTCTTTTTTTTTTTCCCTTTTATAAAAGGTTAAGAACCTTACGATTAAGATGAACTGGAAAAAAAGCAAGTAATCACTTGCGAATGACATTTTCATCCGATAGAAATAACAATAACAGAAAAGCCAACAACAAATGCGATAAATAAACAACACTATAATAGTTAGGAAATCCTGCAAGCAATTTTAGTTTTAAAACAAATCGTTTCTTGTTATGTTTTTTAATTTTTTGTCTCGACGGTAATAGGCAAACAAGGAGTAATACATACTGAGAATCGCCGGCACTACGTGATGCGTTGCAATCAAAGAAAATGATAGAAGGTAAATAGAAGGAAAAATGAGGTCAAGAAGAAAATGAAGACCGAGAAAAAATGAGCAGTAGAATTAAAAATTACATTTTGACGGTTAGAAGTAAAGTGATAAGAATTCGTAATAAAGATAAAAAGAAATTTTAGATGTAATAAGGTGTAACTGTGTTTATTAAGTAGGGATGAACACCAAACCGTTTAAACCATTTCGAACCGCTCAAACGGAATCAATCTAATCCAATTCGAGCTGTCCAAAGATCTTAACGGTTTGGTTTCACATTTCTCAAATTGACCTTGGTTTGGTTCGGTTCGCGGTTCACATTTTTTAAACCGAACCCAATCGACTTATGATATATTAATCTATTTTTAGTAAGTTTCTTTGATAATTTCACATATATGATACTAAGAAAATCCAAATAAACAAATCTTAAAAGTTAAAAGAAAAGAAATTTATGAGAACCCTTATAACACAAAAATTTCATGACAAATATGTATTTTATATTTACTCATTCGTTCTCATACATCAATAAGCACTTATATATATCAATTGTAACAAGATTACAAACAATTTAGAAAAAAATATAACTTCAATTTTTAATTATTATTAGATCCAATAGTAGTGTGCAAAAAAACATCTTTAAATGAGCGTAAACAGTTTAAACTGAACAAATTAAACTGTCTAAACCAATCAAACTGAACCGTCCAAACCGATAGTGTTTGATTTGATTTACAATTTTCCAAACCGAATGTTAACGGTTCAATTTTACTGTTTGACCCCGAACCGAACCAAACCGAACCGTGCCACCCCTTTTATTAAGTGTTAATAACCTTAAAAACTTGTAAAGGATTTATATTTCCTGGTAAATAATTTTAAGAAAATTATTCATCATAACAAAGAATTTCATTTATCGGAATCTCTTCCAAATCTTGTAATGTGTATTAAAGAATCATAAGCTTTTTCGTATTATATAACTACCTATTTGTTTAACGAATAGGTCGCTACAATAGTATAAAATTTCCTTTCATCAGTAACCCTAGAGACCTTCGATCTAACAATCGGCTCTTAAACTAAAAACTAACACAGATTTACCAAAACAGAAGCAAAAGAAAAAGAGAAAAATCCTTGCTATTTACTTTTACACTTGAGTGACGGCTTTTGCCGCGTCTTCTTGAACTGTACATCGCCATTAAGAATAGAACCGATGAAACTCTCAACCTCCTCGAGAGTTGTTACATCCGCAAATGCTGCAAACTTTCCCTTCCGCGGTTTGTACGCCACCAGGAGCTTGTCTGAGGATTTGAATCCAGATTTATCAAACGAGTTGAGGAAAGATTGTTGCTTGGTAGCATCCAGAAGAGCATATGAAACAGAATCCCTCGAGCTGGAGGCTGCATTCTGTCGCCTCAAAAGCGATTTCTGGGAGACCTGAACCCGCAGAAAAGTAAGCGTATTAAAGGAAGAGGGCAAGTCCTACAAGAAGCTTGGGAGTGTATCCTGAAGATTTCCACAGAGTCTAAAAATAAGGCATTCACGTCGAAGATGGAAGGCTTCTGTTAGTTTAAGACACTATTCACAAGGCTTTTGCTAGTTTAAGATTGTATATTTGCAACAGCTGAATGGAAGGCTTTTTAAAGTCAACAACAAAATTATGAAATTTGATTGTTGATTTCACAATGGAGGTTTCAAGAAACATGAACGAGAAGAAAACATTCTGTTAAGTCTGACGGCACTTAGTATGACGTTTTTTTCGTTCGTACGCTTGCTACTTTCTTCAGTAGCAATTTATTATCAAAGATGGTAGGCAATCAGAAAGAGCTTTTTCTGGGACTGTGACTAGGCACATGGTGTATAATCAGATATTCATGCGGCATGGATATCATTCATACAATGGCTTGCAACACACCCATCGTATGAATGACATGTCATTCTTTGGCAGGCATGAATAACGCCTGCCAAAGAATTAATCAAAGACTGATTGGCCTGCCATTGCAACGTCCAAAAGGGAATTAATGGATGCAGCCTACCCCCACCATTGTGGTTGTTTCCTGTATCTCAATCAATCTAGTACAAGGAAAGGCGCCTTTTAGGTCAAGGCTATAAATACATTTAGTTTGTCGGTCATTTCAGTCCTAGTTCTAATTTTCCACACCAAACTACATAAGTTTCTATACAAATTAGATAAGCAACAAGGAAATAACTTACCGATGCTAGCATGGCTTCTAGCTTTTCCCTTCCTCTGGATGACCTAAAAGCAGCAATAATGCAAACAGGAGTTCCCTCTCCACAAATATCATCAAAATTAGACCCTGTCAGCAAAGGAATATTTCTGCCCCCTGATTCGGAATCTGACTTTCTAGGAGTTGCCTTCCTGTTCTTTTTCTCAAAATCATCAAATGAAGCACTTAGATCTTGGATTGCAGATTTTAGATCTTTCACCGCAATTCCTGATTTTATGATATGCTTCTCCCCATTTGACAGCCAACCAACTACAGCTGGGAGCGCATCAACACCTAATCTTCTCACTGTAGGATCAGAGACATCATGAACCTGTATAAATTAGAAACAGCCATCACTAAACATTCAAAGACTGCATCGTAAGAATTAAATTCACCTCAAAATGAAAATGAACTTGAGATGCACGTCAAACCAAAAGTATTGAAATTAAAATTGAATAAATTGTGCACTTCCAAGCCATACAAGAAACTCAGTACAGTATTATCGTATAGGATCTAAAAAATTAAAGGAAATAGGCCAATAAGAAGGCATTAATTACCTCTGCATCATATAGCTGAAACCGTTTCTGATACAAACCACTAAGAGCGCGCCATACGACAGGGGTATCTTTCTTCGTAGAAAGGAGAATCACTTTCGGCAAATTACCTACATTTCCAGAAGAGGGCTCAAATTGTCCCAAGTCAACACGCTTTGAAAACCTTGGAAGATGATCTCGGCAGAAAGTTTTTAAACTTTTCACTGCAAGGTCACCATTGTACTCTACCAAGGAACCACTTTCACTTGCAACATATGATTGAACAAAAACCCTGGGTGCTCGACGAGGATATATGCCAAGCTCCTTACAGAAAGATGATTCGGCTTCACAATTTATGCTTCCAACCTATCAGAGGAAAAGCATTGTTAATCCTTGACCCCAAAGAAAAGATAAATGCATAATCAAAGGACGTATCATAAAAGAGAAAAGATGGAAAAACACTAGTACCTTTAGAGCTCCTTGTAATAAACTGGCAACCTCCTCTACTACAGATTCAAAATACTGGGCCCCCTTTGATGATGGCACATGAGATAATAAAAGCCAACTAATTCCTTTGTCAGCTACTTCTTTCCTGTAAACCTGTGAGTTTACTGAGCGGATGCTCCTGGGAGGACTTTTAGACCCAGCTTGAGACTTTCCAGAACTACTGGAACCCCCAAACTGATTCCCACCTCTAGGATCACCAGTACCACCAAAGAAATTGGAGAAAATATCACCAAAACCAAAATCATAAGAGCTCTGGCTACCAGGACCGCCGAATGAAAAGGAGAAAGATTTCGAACCTCCTTGCCCACCCATATTTTGCCACCCGTTAGGCCTAAAACTAAACCCACTTTGACCTGGTCCACCGCTGGTGAAGTGCGAATATCCCCCATGGCCCGCAGAGTTGCCGGGATCAAATCCTGGACTGCCCTTCTCATCTCCATACTGATCATAATTTTTTCTCCTCTCTTCATCAGATAAAATATCATATGCTGGAAACATAGGCACATTATATGTCAATATCAAACACATAAAATATGTCAATCTCAAACAGATTCCACAGAAATAAAAAACATGCAACCCTTACGTTTGAGCTCCAACTCATAAGGACCAAATGTCGACTAGATTCATATCCAAGGAGTATGGCCCATAATCAGGGCATCATAAAATTGTTCAGGGTCATGCGAGATAATGCATTCAAGTTTCAAACATTCATGGGATAAAGGACATGACAACCATGAAATTTTACCAACATACCGTTGTTAATCTCTGCAAACTTTTCTTGGGCACCTTTACTTTTGTTCTTATCAGGATGATATTGGAGAGAGAGCCTAAAAAACAAAATAAGACAGTCTGAGTTGAATGTGGTGTGAAAAAACGCATATACAGAGATGATGGGCTCTAAAGACACAAGCTTTGATGACTCGAAGTTAGTTGCGCTCGACTCAGCATGATTTCGAAAAAGAAAAAGGAGGAAGGTCTGGTGATCCTGGTTCTCAAGAGCTATAACCTCTTTCAAGATGGCATCAAAGTCAAACGCAATTAGGCAAAAGCATATGGAAAAAAAAAAAACCTAAGAAATTAAGGAAGTCTCAAGAATAACATACTTGTGGAAAGCCTTCTGAATTTCACGTTGGCTCGCATTCCGCCCAACCCCAAGTACCTGATACACAGAAAGGTCAAGGATACAAGAAGGCAAAGATGATTATAGACACCAAAAATAGGGTTCGGGGGGGTGTCTTGGGAAGCCAACTGGGTCAATGAAGACAATGGCGGATGCAAAGCATGACAGCTGGAGGATATGATTTTCAAGAAGAAAAAAAAATCATGTACTTCATCACGTACTAGTACTAACAGCAAATGATATATGAAACAGCAACATAGAATACAGACTAAGGGTGGTCTGAACTACGCTTGCCCAGACCTCGTCTGCTGCTAGAAGTCAATTTTTTTGTCAAAGAGACACTTCCATTTGGTGAGTCTCAAGGACAAGTACAAGAAGGTGTAGATTTAGAGAACGATAATCTCCAATGATGAAACGTACTTCTTGTACCAATGAATCCATTCTTCCAAGTCAATCCGATCAATTTGTCCATAGAGCTATTTGCTCTATCATAGATATCTACATGTTATAGGTTACCATGTTACGCTCTGGGTGGATTTCACTAAAGACTGTATTGCCTGCAGAAAAGTATTTTTCTGGCAGCTTGAACTAAAGTTTATAAACTAAAACACCTTTTTCATGCTGAAAATTAGGGTTTTATGTAGTCTCCAAAACAAATGCACTAGAATAGCTTCAAAAGCACTAATTTAAGCTTTTGCACAAGTGCTGTGGCACCAAAATCTCCTATCTTTAAGAGCACACTTCAAAGAAATTCATAGCATCCTAAAGGCACTTTAAATGCACGCAATGCAAGTCAAGCAACCCCTCAGTACATGAAGTTCATGTAATTTTGGCTCCCCTCAATGCCACACTCTGGATAAATTGCACGCCCTTAACGCTGATTCACACCTCATCTGTCTCAAAGATTTGTCCCAGGTGCGGTTCTAGCCTTATAAACAGGTGCTACAAGCATACGAGACTGTCGATTAGTGCCCTCCGCTCTCTTATCACGTTATTACATTTAGGAAATCTTCTTGAAAGACCATTCTCTGGCAAGCAGACACCAAAGATTCTAATCAATTATCATCTGATCGCCCTTCCAAATTCCAAGAGTGTGCACTGTGCACCACTAACTAGCATTAATCGGTCCCCATCGGAATGATTTTAAAAACCCAATTCGAAAAGGAGTGCCATCATCATTGCAATAAACCGATAAACCAAATTAAACCGTAAGCTGAATCACGCTTACCTTGTACGGGTCGAGGGATTTCGATTGTGCAGCGAAGAGGCAGAGCGACAGGCAGAGGGCGATGGATGACAACGTTCGACGTGCGTTCATGTTCGAATCGAAAACCTCAGACTGAACGAACTTCTTGTCTGTGATTTCTTCTTTGAGAAGTTGAACTGGAATTGAACTGCCTGTGAGGATTTTCAGAGAAGGTTGAAAGAGGGGGGACCCGCGCTATATAGGTTTCGCGGGGGTTCGACAGGCTCCAGAGAGTTCGTGTTTTGCTGTTAGGTCTACGTGGCGATTATTTTAGGTTCCACGACTACTGGCCAATAGGATTTCAGATTTCTTGATGTTGGTAAGGGCTCTCTGTCAGCGTGCTCACGCGCTTGCTACACGTGTATGTAAATCTTTTTTGTTTTTCTTTTTGGTTATATATATAAGAAAGAATTAAATACGCTATTGACTACGCGCTTGCTTCTTCGGTTATACGCGTGTATGTAAATCTTTTCTGTTTTTCTTTTTGGTTATACATATCGGAAAGAATTAAATACGCTATTGACTACTTATATGAACAAACTTTACTTTATTTATTAAACTTTGATTAAAATTAAAGTGACTATTGAGCTCATTAATTTATTTAATTAAGTCATTCTGTTTATAAACCCCAAGTCTGTCAAATAGCTTTTAGGGTCTGTTTGAAATCACTCACAGTTTTAGTTTTCAGTTTTCAAAAAAACAAAAACACAACCAGTTTAGTTTAGTTTTTTTTCATAAAAACAAATGAGTGTTTGATTACCCAATTTTTATTTTGAATTTTTTTTTTGGTGTTTGATACCCGGTTTTTATTTTGAGTTTTTTCTTTGGTGGCGGGGGTGGAGTTGGTAGTGGTGGGTGGCAGTGGGGGTGCGGGTGGCGGTTGCAGTGACGGGGGGTGGGGCGGTGGTGGTAGTGGTCCCAAATAGGAAATCCAAATTTTCAAAATGGTGTTTTAAAAACAGCCCTGTTTTAAAAACTGATTTTCAAAACAAAAGGAGAAAAAAAAAATTGTCTGTTGAACAAGTTTTTCTCTCCAGTTTACAAAACTGGAAAAAAAATGTTATCAAACGCTATCTTAATTGAGGGCCAATCTGCCATTTGGATGAGCACGTCTCATGAAGAAGGAGGCTTTTAGGATGTCTCCAAGAGTCTCCTTATTCACAAGGTTTTCAATTTTGTTGATGTCCCCTTTATCTCTTATGACATTCTCCAATCTCAAACATGTTTTACTCGTTTCTTTATCTTTTGGGGTTATTTCCACACCACCAATCATGTATGAAATCAGTTTTGTCCGCTTTGTTGATGATCCATATGATAGCTTTTTGGAGGTTGTGATTGCTTTTCTAGAGGCTCATCCAAATATGTGATTTTTATTTTTTTAGTTTTTTTTTTTGTGGGGGGGGGGGGGGGGGGGAGGGGGTGCAACTGCTTGGGTTTTTGTCTTTTGGCATATTTATGTTCCATGACTTTGACCCATAAGAGGTCTTCATCATTCACAGAATTTTCATCCCCATTTAGCAAGCCAGGCAAGGTTGTTATTTTTAGTCTTTCTTATTCCCAAACCTCCCTGTCCTTGGGGGAACACATTGTATTTCATTTGACAAGATGAATCTTCACTTTCCCCTCAGTGTCACTCTAAAAGAATGATTCATATCAAGTTTCTTAGCCATCTTGGCAGGAAGGGCTTGTGTACGTATGATACGGGTGGGGTTGGAGATGTCATAAACTGGATAAACGTGGCACTTCTAGCAACAAATATGAGCTTAGTCTTGTAGCATGCCAATCGGTTTTGGACTTTTTGTATTATGTGTTCATAGAGATTAATATGGGACACTCTCCTATAAATGAATGGATAGCAAGGTAAAATTTAAGGTTCTCAATTAGGGGAATGCCACATCTAGAGCTTAGGCTACAAGCCTTTATCTTGCGGATAGTTGACAAAAACAAAGAGTTCAGGTTTTTGGAGGTTTATTTTTTGTCCAAATATGGCACATAAATTATTCACCGCTTTCATAACTTATCACAGTCACTCTTTCTCTCCATCCTTACTTGATATTAGCAGGTCGTCAGCATAAATGTAAGAGATATAACGTCCCTCTTTCGAGGCTCTCGACCCAATCCTTATTTTCTTTTTTTGGTGGTTCCAATCATTCAACATATAAGATAGTTTTTCAATGTATAACACAAAAATGTGGGGTGAGATAGGATATCCCTGCCTAATACCCCTTTTAGGGGATATAGGGGCAAGAGAAGTACTATTCCAAAGTATAGCCAGGAAACTTCTAGTCGCACAACTTATTATGACATTAACTCAAGAGGGTAAAAAATTTAAGTCAACAAGAGTACTTTTGATGAAAGTTCAATTGACATTTTCCATATCTATTTTGAATATCATGACACTCTTTTTCCCTTCCAATCTTTTTATACTATGGAGCGTCCAATCATAGTTCTTTATGCGTTAGATTGATAGATCATTTGGTTGGAAATGATAACAAAATGCATATGTCGCTAAAAGAAGCTCTAAAATACATACATATATATATACACACACACACACAGTAGACCAGTGGGCTATCTAATCATTTCTTTAATATTCTTGATCACAACTTGGATATTCTCCTCATAGATTTTGTCATGGGTTTTTCGCGCCTTAACATAAATAAAATATCGCTTAGCCTATATTCACCCTAAACGTTTGGCTCATTCATGCCCTTAAGCATTGCAGATGAACTTCCTTCCTCTCGTCTAGTTAAGGATGCCCCAGAATTGATGAGATGAATAAAATTTTCATGAGTGAAGATGGCATTGTCAATTGTAGATTTACCAAGTGTTGCCAACCTATTCTAGTCATACCCGAGGGCCCACCAGAGGTCCCATTTTTGCACGACACGTCACATATTCAACGGTCAACTTTTCAACGCTGTCAGCTAGTCAAAATGCACACGCTCAAGTTATGTGCATTTTTCATTGACTTTCTGTACGACTAAAATTATTTTTGTCGCCAAGGTGACGACATCGGCGCCACCAACACTTGGAAAATATACAAACTGAGACCTAGCATGCCTTCCCCTTAAGGGGGATCGGGCATTCCCTTTAAAGGGGGGTCGGCCACCTCCTTAAAGAGGGGGTCGGCCACTCCCTTTAAAGGCGGGGTTGGCCACCTCCTTAAACAGGGGGTCGGCCACCTCCCTTAAAGGGGGGTCGGCCACCCTCTTTAAGGAGGGGTTGGCCACACCTTTTGAAGGGGGGGTCAGCCATCTCCTTCTTAAGAAGGGGTCGACCACCTTCCTGAAAGGGGGGTCGGCCACCTCCCTTAAGGGGGGGTCAACCACCCTAGTCACGGGGGGCTACTGACGCTCCCTTTTGCTTCTCATTTAAGCGCAACGGTCTATAATGCTCACTCACCTCAACGACCGTACGGCGCCGCTATTGCTCGTACGCCATCGCCGTAATGACTGCTGCCCGCGCGCCGTCTTTGCGACCTTCGTCCCCGGCGCGCCACACATACTCCGCCGCGCCCCACCGCTGATACAGTCGTGCCCCCAGGCTCTCTTTCACAATGTCGTGCTCACAGGCACCATACACACTTCATCGCGCCCCTTGCGCCACTTCCATGACATATGCCCCTGGCACCAGGTATGGTCTCGCAACGATCGTTGCCGTGCCCTTGCGCCACTTCCATGACATGTGTCCCCGGCACCAGGTATGGTCTCGCGACGGTAGTCGCCGCGCCCGTGCGCCACAATCATGTTATAGGCCCCCAGGCACCACACTCATTCACCACACCATGCGCTCCCGCCATGGATGTGGAACATGCTCCGACCCACTCTCCGGAGTGTGCAGCATTCCGAGGCTCCGCTCGTAGTGCTCCGGCACGAGAACCCCTCGCAGCGGGATAGACTCACAACCTTATAGTCATCGCTGCCACGAGATAGGTTCACAGCCTTAAAGCCATTGACGTCACAATCACGGGGGGCTCCGGCCCTTGCAGCGGGATGAACTCAAAAATTTAAGTCAACAAGAGTACTTTTGATGAAAGTTCAATTGACATTTTCCATATCTATTTTGAATATCATGACACTCTTTTTCCCTTCCAATCTTTTTATACTATGGAGCGTCCAATCATAGTTCTTTATGCGTTAGATTGATAGATCATCTGGTTGGAAATGATAACAAAATGCATAGGTCGCTAAAAGAAGCTCTAAAATACATATATATATATACACACACACACACACACACACAGTAGACCAGTGGGCTATCTAATCATTTCTTTAATATTCTTGATCACAACTTGGATATTCTCCTCGTAGATTTTGTCATGGGTTTTTCGCGTCTTAACATAAATAAAATATCGCTTAGCCTATATTCACCCTAAACGTTTGGCTCGTTCATGCCCATTCTTTTTATTCCTTATATTTCTTGGTGTGATTCAAATGGACTAATACTTTTGATTGGTTCCAATGTGGCGGCTTAAGCATTGCAGATGAACTTCATTCCTCTCGTCTAGTTAAGGATGCCCCAGAATTAATGAGATGAATAAAATCTTCATGAGTGAAGATGGCATTGTCAGTTGTAGATTTACCAAGTGTTGCCAACCTATTATAGTCATACCCGAGGGCCCACCAGGGGTCCCATTTTTGCACGACACATCACATATTCAACGGTCAACTTTTCAACGCTGTCAGCTGGTCAAAATGCACACGCTCAAGTTATGTGCATTTTTCGTTGACTTTCTGTACGACTAAAATTATTTTTGTCGCCAATGTGACGACATCGACGCCACCAACACTTGGAAAATATACAAACTGAGACCTAGCATGCCTTCCCCTTAAGGGGGGTCGGCCACTCCCTTTAAAGGGGGGTCGGCCACCTCCTTAAAGAGGGGGTCGGCCACTCCTTTTAAAGGGGGGGTTGGCCACCTCCTTAAATAGGGGGCCGGCCACCTCCCTTAAAGGGGGGTCGGTCACCCTCTTTAAGGAGGGGTTGGCCACACCTTTTGAAGGGGGGTTGGCCACCCTCCTTCTTAAGAAGGGGTCGACCACCTTCCTGAAAGGGGGGTCGGCCACCTCCCTTAAGGGGGGGTCAGCCACCCTAGTCACGGGGGGCTACTGACGCTCCCTTTTGCTTCTCATTTAAGCGCAACGGTCTATAATGCTCACTCACCTCCGCGACCGTATGGCGCCGCTATTGCCCGTACGCCATCGCCATAATGACTGCTGCCCGCGCGCCGTCTCTGCGACCTTCGTCCCCGGCGCGCCACACATACTCCGTCGCGCCCTGCCGCTGATACAATCGTGCCCCCAGGCTCTCTTTCACAATGTCGTGCTCACGGGCACCATACACGCTTCATCGCGCCCCTTGCGCCACTTCCATGACATGTGCCCCTGGCACCAGGTATGGTCTCACAACGATCGTCGCCGTGCCCTTGCGCCACTTCCATGACATGTGTCCCCGGCACCAGGTATGGTCTCGCGACAGTAGTCGCCGCGCCCGTGCGCCACAATCATGTTATAGGCCTCCGGGCACCACACTCATTCACCACACCATGCACTCCCGCCATGGACGTGGAACATGCTCCGACCCACTCTCCGGAGTATGCAGCATTCCGAGGCTTCGCTCCTAGTGCTCCGGCACGAGAACCCCTCGCAGCGGGATAGACTCACAACCTTATAGTCATCGCTGCCACGAGATAGGTTCACAACCTTAAAGCCATTGCCGTCACAATCACGGGGGGCTCCGGCCCTTGCAGCAGGATGAACTCACAACTTATAGTCATCGCCGCCACGGGATGGGCTCACAACCTTAAAGCCATAGCCGTCACAATCACGGGGGGCTCCGACACAAGGACCCCTCACAACGGGATGGACTCATAACCTTATAGTCATCACCGCCACGGGATGGGCTCACAACCTTAAAGCCATCGCCGTCACAATCACAGGGGGTTTCGGCACAAGGACCCCTCGCCACGGACTCCGAGCACTGAGCTGCGAGCATGTCCACTCATGTTACCATTAATTGTCGACACCACTAGGGCAATGACCCCTGGGTCACTCCGGGACGGGAGCAGGTCTTTGGAGGGCATTGCGCCTAGTCCGCCTAGCAGTTGGTCACAGGGGCATCCCTCGCCGCTGTCAGGTTCTCTACGCGTCTCTTGACGCACTTATGGGATTCAATAAGGGCTTGGACCGGTGGCTGGGGCAACGGGCTTACTCTGATTATGCCGTCACGGTTCAGTCTTCTCAAACAGGTAGAGAGATGCTGTGTGGGGCAAGGCAGTGCAAATTTGGGAACCAGCAGTCCGACGGGAAACCGGTATTTATGGACCCCCTGGTGACGTGTCACTCCCGGGGGTGACACGTGTCAGCTGATGACACATTAATGACACCGGCACACCTTTTCCTATGAATAGGGAACCTTGGATTTCATTTTAAAGAAGAACTCTCTCATTTGTCATTTTCACTTTCTCTCTCTAAAACTCATTCTCTCTGGAATTCTAGAGAGAGAAACACATTTAGACACCTGACATCGGACTCTTGACGCTACACCCCTTACGTTCACCCTAGCTTGGATTGTCAGTCGCTGGCCCTCTTCGTCTTCGCCTTGTCTGCGCAGCACTGCCAGCCCTCATGACCTGTCTGGGGAGCCTTGCTCTCAGCCCTTACTCCGTCCTTGTTGTCTCTCACTTTGCATACTTGGAAGCTGACTCGGACTGCAGCCTTTGTGGCACCTCCACTTAGGTACGAACCCACTTTCCTTGGCATCACCAAGCACAAACTACTTTGAGCGGGATTAACGATATCTTTTAATAGAGGTCAAAGTTTAGCAACAAGTACTTTGGAAAGAGCTTTATAAGACACATTGAGCAAACTAATGGGCCTAAATTCAGTTGCGTGTTAATAATTCTCATTTTTGGGGACCAGAGTAACTAAGGCTTTATTGATGTCCCTAGGCATAAGTACATGACATAATGAATTAGAGTTAAAAAAAAATAGGATTTGTTTGTTTACAGTGTATGGTGAACTCACACCAAGTTTTTCCCACAATACTCCAAATTTTATGATGAAACATGCCATTTATACCATCGGACAAAGTTAAAGAAGGCTTCTTTTATTCCAGTGTCACTTAGGGGTTGTCCAGATTTTTGGCTTTCTACTCACTAAGTTCAGAGGAAAAGCCCCTGTTATAGTCTTGCTTGGCTTCAATACATTTCCAAGTGAAAAGCTTCCTAGAATGCTCAATAATTTGCTCCTCAATTTAACTAGGACTTGTGATCCATTGGCAATTTTTTTATGAAAATAACTGGTACTTCTGTCTCCTTGAAAGTCCCATTTGAATATGGACTTTTTGAACTATAGTGATTCTTCTTGGTCGAGAGTTTCAATATACAATTTCTTAAGTTCTTTTTTCAAGAAGCTCAAGCTTGTAGGACCACTGATTAGCTAGAGATATTTGGATTCCTTTTAGTCTAGCTATTAGGTGCATTTTCTTTCAAAAATATTACCAAAGACGTTATTCTTCCATTCTATAGCATGTTCTTTAAATTGCTCAGTGGCAAAAAATACGTGTTTTAGTTTCATTTTCTAGCTCTTTTTAACAACAATAGCAAATCCTTCATTCATCATCCATGCGGCCTCAATACGAAAACGTATATGAAAATTTTGGGGTGGATAAACGTATTAGAGCAATTGACAATGAGTGCACATTAGTCAGGTGTGATACACGGAAGATTGCATCCAGGAAGACTTCACACCAACTTAAGTTGTGCATATCATGATTAAGGTTCGTTTGACAAAAAAAAAAATTTGGTTTTCAGTTTTTAAAGAGCAGCTTAATATTTTTTTATATAAAAACAAGTGGGTATTTGACAACCCCTTTTTTTTTAGGTTTTTTTTTTTTTTTGTATTTGGTAACCCTTTTTATTTTGACTTTTTTTTTTGTGGTTTGCGGTGGCGGTGGTGGGGCGTAGCGGTGGTCGACGATGGTGGTGGTGGTGGCCGACGGCCGAAGGTGGCTGTCGGCAGTCACCGGCGGTGGTGGCCGACGGCCGGAGGTGGCTGCCGGTGGTTGCCTGCGGCCGGAGGTGGTCGCCTGAGGTGGTTGCCGGTGGTGGGAGGGTGGTGGTGGTGGTCTAAAAAAAAAATCAAAAGTGAAAAAAAAAAACCAGTTTTTAGAGTTTTTTTTTTACTCTTCAGTTTAAAAACTGGTTTTTTAAATTGAAAAAAAAAATGGTTACCAAACGCTCCTTTTTTTTTCAATTTTTAAAACTGGAAAAAAAAGAGGCAAAAAAAGAGTGTCAAACCTACCCTAAGTCTCTTCTGAACATTATCATAGCTCTCTGCCCTATCTATCTAAGTCAGTCTCGGCCTATTACACCCCAGTTCATAAGCCCGCATTTATTGAAGATATCATGGAATTTACTAATTCGACTAGTTTCCCCTCATTCATCTCTTCCTTTCCTCTTTGACACATCAGCAAAACGTGTTATAGTCTAGCTCGTGAAAGAAATTCCCCATTAGGTAGTGTTGCACAATCGACTTCAAGATGGTGAGCAAATTAGGGTGGTAAATTTCCTTAATAATTTCTCTAAACTGATTTCTAAACCTATCATTCTCAGCCATCATAATTCCAAACATATGTATGTATGTATGTATGTATGTGTGTATGTCTCTCTCTGTATATACATATATATGTGCGCGTGTGTCTCTCTCTCTAGTCCTTAAATCAATTTAGTCCTTAACATTCGTACGGAGCGTACGATTGTAAAGAGCAGATAGTGTGTCGTCGAGTACAATATCCACTACTACGTGCCCATGTCATCACCTTGTCTTGTGATCTATTTTATTATCATTAAGGAAGAGTGCCCTTATGTTGAAGTTTTTTTTATAACTTTTCTAAAATATCCTGACTCCATTACTTGCAAATATGTCCAAAAATAGTTAAATATGGTTAGTGTGAAAAATTCTTCTCTCCATTAGCACATGTCTTCCTCAGCTTCCTTGACACACTTATTATGATCTGACGTTATCCTCCTCCTTCTGATAATTAACTCACCATTTGCCTTTCAAGCGCTCAGGCGCGTATACAGTGCATAAATGTATGAGATTTGTCTGAGGTGCACTGACGTGCTAGGTCCTAACGTGATCATGTGTAAAACACAATTCCCAAATGATTTAAACGATTTGGCTTTTTGGGATGAACGTGCCTAATCGGACTTCTTCAAACGATCAATGAGGACTTGTGAATATCCTTAGAGTTCCTCTTGTCTTGTGCTTTTTTAATGCTACTTATGATAATGCCACTCTAACCTAATCTACTCTTACTTGAAAATTTCCAAGCATAATTAATAAAATAAATAAAGACAGTTTATCTTTATAGTGTTTGCATTTGAGCAATACAACGAAAATGATAAGAATTCCGAATGTACAAAGCACTTGATGCGATGATTGAATACACTTTGGGGACTGTCTGGATGAGACAAGCAATTAGTCTCATGCTTTACCCCTACCTAAGATAAACATTTTTATACAAGGTAAACGAAGGTGTATAAACATTTGTACTAAGGTTAACAAAGGTGTAATAATGTAAATCATGTGATGTGGTTGGTGCTGAAGAACCTTAATTCAGATAACATTTATGACTTTCATAGCTGAGCTATGGTCATATGGCCTTTGGCCAACCCAATTTGGAGTTGCCATGTGTTTTAAGCATGACTATCGTGTTGATATGTTTACACCAAGTTTTCAGGACGATACAATCTAGAGATATCGCGTGTCCAAGCTTGTTTATTTTAGGGTTAATTACATACGGCATCCTTGAAGTTTACCCTAAACTACACCGGACCCTCCTATCTTTGAAAATTACACTCTGCTCCCCCAGGTTTGTACCCGTATTTCACGGAGCCCCACAAAATTGACGGGGACGCTAACTCCGTCTAAAGATTCCCTGACACCTTACTTTTTGGATTTTTCATCCCGAAACTACCCACCCTTTTGTGAATAAAACCCCTATTGCCTTTTAGGTTTTTTCTTCTTCTTCTTCTTCTTCTTCTTTTTCATTCTCTTTCTCTTTTGCAGACCCGTTTATTTCTCCTTCTTCCTCCCTTTCTTCCTTCTCTTCATTCTTTCTCCTTAACCAAAAAAGTCAAGAATTTATAACAAAGAACTCATTAATTCTCTCTCTCTGTCTCTGTCTCTGTCTCTCTCTCTCTTTCTCTACAAAAGTTGATCAGAACAAATCAGACCCCAATTCTCTCTCTCTCTCTGATTCCAACTATCGGCGGCAACGACACCTCCTACGCCTCCTCCTTCTCTTCCTCCCTACCGATCGCCACCTCGTAGCCAACATCCTCCGGCAAGTGGCCTTTCTCGACGGAGCACAACCCCTGGGGCTCGCTTTTCGGTGTGATACCCAGCAGTGCATCATACGGATCCTCGAGGGTTAGCCACGGGTCGTTTACTCATTTGCCTTGGGGCTCTTTTTTGTCGTCCTCTGATTGTGAGAAAATGGTGGATTTGACGGCAGTAACAAAGCTACAACTCCAATCTATTTGAGAACAAAATCAGGTAAACCCCAAGCCATACAAAAATTCCCGTGCTTTTGTGTTCTTGAATCTGCACTTCATGACTTTAACTCGGATCATGCTACAAATGGTAGTGATAATATGCCGAGGGTTTTTTGAGACAAGCTTTGAAAGATCCTATCATATCTTTCACATCAAAGACGTAGATTGTGGCGGCAAGCGACCCTTCTTAGCCAAGCTAAAAGGTTAGCTCCTTGATAGTTCTAGACAATCAGTGAAGACTCATCCTCTTAATTCCAAAGCACACAAGGAAGCTAGTTACAAATGAGGACAGTTGTCCAAACAGAGGAGTAAAGGCAAGTAAAGAAGAGATGATCGAGAGATTTCTGGTGTTGTTGACAGAGGACACAATGTCCTCTGTAATTTTAACCATCTGTTGAATTTATTTTCGATTCTGAGCCTCTTATGACAAGCCAGCCAGAGAATGAATGGTGTTTTAGGAATTGTGTCTTACTAGTAGGAAGGCCTCTTTGGACAAGACGACACTGTGTAGTTAATATACAAGAGTAAAAATATCTTTTTGCGTCCCACCATTAACACCGTCAAAAAAATGGAGCGGAGTGTAATTAAAAAAGATAGGGGGTCCGTATGTAATTTAAGCAAACCTCAGAGGTGCCGTGTGTAATTAACTCTTTATTTTATCATTCCGTTCACGCTAAGTTCCATTGAGTGATCTGACCTTGCCATGTGTTAGAACTGGACATGGCCTTGTTTTACCTTCTCAGTTAAATTTTCATCAGGCTTTTGCCGCATTTTTACATCTTCGTTATGGATGCCACGTAGGATAATAAAAAAAAACTCTAGTTCCTATGTAAAGGAATCATGTGTCTTGCCCATGCTCACAACCTGTTATGTGTCATTTAGCCATTGTTATTTTTTAATTTGACAGTGTAATTTGACAGTCACCGGCTTGCCCACTTGTACAAGGATGAATAGGCCTTAAGAGAAGACTTGTTCTCAAACTGATTTCTCATCTACTATTGACGTGACATGCCTGATGCTTCTACATTACATGTATCAGCTTTGCGTAGGTCGATACCTTGCACATTTTCTCAATATAAACACACACATAATGGTTACTTGCTTTTGTAACTATAATTTTCAATCCCAACATCTTTGTTTTTCTCACTGTCTATACATGCATTTAGTTAAGGAATCACCCTCACTAATTTTTACAAATTAGACAAGGAAGGAAAACAAGGTGATTCAGGTTATCAATTATGCATTAATATCTCTCTTTACAGATTCTACTGTTATAATTGTGTGACTCGTTAAATCCTTTTTACCTTATTTTTTGCACATTCGCTAGCTTCATTAGTTATTGAGCCGTTAGTTTGAACTTTTTTTAAATAATAAAAAGTCAACTAATAATTTCCTTCAATTAACTGAATATATGTAGTTTGAACTTTATTGCAGACATAAATTTGATAAAAGAAAGATGTATATTACAGTACATATGGTATAACTTTTACTTGAGCGAATAAGACGGTGTAAAAATACATTTAAATATCATATTCAAAAAAAGTAAGGGACAAGTTAAGTGCGTCAATTGAAAAAAAAAACTTATTAAACTGTCAACTTAAGTCTCTGTTTGATTTCTTTTTTTTTTTTTTTTCTCCAGTTTTGTAAACTGGAGAAAATAAACAAGTTTGACACACGATTTTTGGTTTTTTTCTTCAGTTTTAAAAATCAGTTTTTAAAACATGGTTGTTTTTGAAAACTCTCATTTGGAGTTTTAGGTTTTCAGTTTTAGTTTTTATTTTGAGACCACCGCTACCACCTCCCACCACCACAGCCATCGCCACCGTTGACCACCGTCGGTGACGGCCAGAGGCCAGCAACCACCGCCACACCCCACCACCACTACCACAAACCACCACCAAGGAAAAAATTCAAAATGAAAATTGGGTAATCAAACACCCAAAAGAAAAAGGTCAAAATAAAAACTGAGTAATCAAACACCCATTTGTTTTCGTAAAAAAATAAAATTAAACTGATTTTTATTTTTATATTTTTGGAAACAAAAAATAAAAACTAAAAGTGTTTTTAAACACCACCTAAATTGTTCGTCCCCTAAAGATGATCGACGACCATCCTGGCCATTCCTTGAAGATAATCAATAACCAACTATTATGAAAATCAAATTTATCGATCTTGCTTGGGTATCAACGGTGAAGTTACTTTTGGTTGGAATACAAAATCACATAAGCCAAGCTACCCCTTTGTTGGATCAAACTCCTCTGGTAAAAATGAACCAGGAAAAAAAAATCAAAAGCAAGCAATGATACAACCTCTCTTGTAGTTTTGTCTCATTTGCCGCTAGAGAAGATCAGCCAATTACTGTCAAAATAATTGAAAAACCACTCCTTGAATAAAGCTACAAGCGCACACATTCAAATAACGCTAAAATTAGAAACATCAAGAAGATATAGATAATTTCATCTCAATGACTACCAATTACTCCGTAACTCTTAAAAATGGGAGACTAGAGTATATTCAAACAATAATCCATCGAAAACATTACAAAAAGAGGGAGTGACGTGATACTATATTTTTTTTCGAATGACGAGGGACTAATAAACCGGGCTATCGGAGGCTATATAAAAATCTCCTACGCGCTCCTTGCTCTAAATCCTCTCACATCGTGCCTCCGTCCAATTGCCCTCAAGGGTCAGGTCCAATGCTGAATTTTACAGATACATACGTTTATCGATGAATAATACTCCATTTTCACAATCTTAAATTAGTGTATTAAAATATCCTCTCTTTTAAAAAAGAGAAATGCTAAAAAAAGAAAAGAAAAAGGCAGCAGCTAATTTCAGTGAACCAAATGGTGACTGGTGAGTATAAATACCAAAGGAGAAGACAGATTTCCAGTTCCAGACCTTCTGGCCCGGGGCTTTAACCCTCTCCGCAGTCATCAGCCATCGCTAAAACCTTCACCTGACAGAACAAACAACCAAACAATCCCTCACCAGAACCCTCACACCGAACCCTCACCTTCATCATCCACCATCAGCATTACAAGAATCAAAATCTTTACCAAATTCACTCGAATTTCCACACCCTCAAGATTCTCACCGATCTACCTTCCAACAGTCTTAACTTGTGTTAATCTTCTCGCCGGAGCCATTGATTAGCTGTAAGAAAGTTCAAGCCATGGCGCTTTCGGTCTCTGACCTACCGGCGATGTACACGCTGCTCGCCAATTCGCTCAGCCGCGACGAGAGCGTGCGCAAGCCGGCTGAGGCCGCGCTAGCTCAGTCCGAGAACCGGCCTGGATTCTGCTCCTGTCTAATGGTGCTCTTTTTTCCGTATTCACCGCTTTCGTACATTTTGTTGCGTTGTTTCACTCATTTCTAGGGTTTTAGTTGCACTCTAATGGAGTTTTGTGTGCCGATACCAGGAAGTGATAACTGCAAAGGATTTAGTATCGCAAGTGGATGTGCGACTATTGGCGTCGGTGTATTTCAAGAACAGCGTTAGTCGGTACTGGAGGAACAGGCGCGAATCCTCGTAAGTTCCATTATGTACTTTTGGGCTGTGAGCTTCTTCAGTTTATTAGGTGCGCTGATGAGAAAGAAGCTGGTAATATAAACGTGTTATCAGAAATATCAATATCCAAGCGATTGTAGTTAGGGTCGGCCTGTTTTCCGTTGAGGGTTCTTTGACAGTCAAACAGGTTTAGAGCATCCAGTGGTTCGTCAATTACTTGATCTTTGTTAGTTAAACCTAATAAGGAGTTTAGGGAATTTGCATGCATCTACTGTAACATTAACATGCCAAGGTAGGAGCTGCTAGTTTTGATCTGACTTAATGAGTCCATTCGGAGCAATTCACGTTGGTTATTAACACCTTGAAATCAAGGAACATATGCATCCTAGTCAATACTCTTTTGCCTTATGTTTCAAGCATGTGAGGCTGTGAGCCAATGACTTTCCTGTGTATGACTATAAGCCTTAGGATTGTAAGAGGAAGTCAATCAATTACTGAAAAATATCGACCTAAAAGCAGTGCCTCACAAAACTTCTACAGAAAATCAAGTTCTTATCGTAGGTAGTGCCTCAAATGGTCACGTACATTGATGGTATGGGGCGTCTCTGAAGAGACTACAGAGACTTGTTTAAATAGGTATCATAGCACTTGTATCATTGTAATAGCTGTGTCGAATATCTTACAAGTTTTACTGGACCACTTTTGTATGCTGATGTTCAACATCTCATATCATTCTCGCCATGGTTGGGGCATGGTAGTTGGGGGTCTGGCCCTCTCTTATCCCATGGTTTACCTTACTGATAGCTACATAATCTGTTGTCTGTTCTCTTTCTTCATGTTTATTTGTGTTTTCTTAGCTTAAACTGTTGTGTTTGTAGGGGAATTAGCAGTGAGGAGAAGATACATTTAAAACAGAAACTATTGTCACACTTGAGAGAGGAGAATCCCCAGGTAGCTCCTTCAGTGAATGATTTACATGTTCTTTAGGTTACGTTGACCAGCGAGATTGTATTTTGTCTTTTGGTATCTAATATAGAGGCTTAAGGCGAGAAACATTTGTTGCTTCTAACTGTATGAATTGGTCAATAACTCTATCTTTGGTTGGCTTTGAGTTAGTGTATATCTGCTTTATTTCTCCTTGTTTTAAAGGTTACCTTTGCTGATGTCATGTATATCGCTTTTGGTCCAATGCAGATTGCTCTTACATTGGCAGTCCTCATCTCAAAAATTGCTCGTATTGATTATCCCAAATTATGGTATGCTTCTTATAGGTTTTTTCACAGTATATGTTCCAAAGTTGCTCGGGAAGAATTACTGAGAAAATTATCTACGTCGCCAATATGTTTAAATTCATATTCCGAAATTGTGAACACTAAATACTTGCATTCGAATTCAATTTCATGTCTTATTCGTCTTAAGCAAAATTGGCTGGCATTGTCGAGTATTGTAGACATAACACTTTTGAGCATGTTTCAATATGTTAATCTTGGAGAATCATCATTTCATGTTGATGTAGACAATTTAATTAGTGACATATTCTTGACCACGTGTAGAGGATAATATTTACTGTCTAAAGAGTGCCACATGGTTCAAGCAAGGGCTGCGAGAAGCATGTTAGTTTACAGTACTGGGAAAGATTCACGCTCTAATATTTGGATGAGATCATCTGGCTAAAAGGGGAGTGGGAAATAGGAATCTTATAAAGGAGTTGCGATGTTTCATTCATTGGAAGATTTTGCCTTCACGCCTACAAAATTAGGGCTGCTTGTAAACAAATCAAGGCGATTCCAGTATCTTGCTGCTTGAGCTTGGCTTGGTCGATGGGAGTCCGCTTTGGAGTGGGGTAAGAAATAGGCTTTGAAGCAAAGCTTGCCAAGCTTGTGATCCAGCTCAATTCATGCAGTACAAGATTCCAAAACATGTTGAAACCGATGGAGCACTTTCACGCTATCTGTACCTTCCGCATGATGGGTCACTGAGGAAATGGTATTTGGTCATGAAAAGTTATATGACCATAAGCTACAGTCAGTTCTGTGAAAGAGAAATACAGCACAAGCCTACCAAATCTGCATAAAAGCCCGAGCAATTGAACAAAACTGCTTCAATCAATACAATTATCTAACAACTGCCTCGAGCCTGACCCAGAACTTAGAACTAACTTGAACAAATACACGGTTGAGCCAAGTCTGAGCTATTCATAAATAACTTGTTCTTATGCTGTCGTATTTAAACTTTAAGTTTCATGTTCAAACATGTATGCGAGCTAAGCATTATTTTCTAAACATGTGCTCTCTTACATTTATTTTCTTCAAGCAGACTTGTTGGGTATTACAGATAATGGCCATGCATGGTGATGGTGCTCTAGTTTTCACTTATAAGATAATTTTGCATAGTAATTTAGTATTGTCTACCACTCACTGACTTGATGTCTTATTCAGGCCAGAACTTTTTACTATTTTAGCTCAACAGCTTCAATCGGCAGATACTCTTACTTCACACAGGATTTTTTTGATCCTCTTTCGAACCTTGAAGGAGTTGTCTACCAAACGTCTTACTTCAGATCAAAAGAACTTTGCCGAGGTATAGGCTATTGTACTCATTTTGATACTAAAGAAAGCATATCTTATTCTGATCCTGTACTCTTTTAGTTTGTGGAAATTGTTTCCATTTTGTTTCCTCATGAGATTTAGAGTGCCTAACATTGCGAACCTAAAGCTGAGAATTTTTGAAGTGAAATAGCTAGTTTACCTTGGCCAGTTTCTTGTCCCAAGAATCAGTGCTTGGTGGTATGGGTGGGTGGCCTGGGCCTGCAAAATTGTAGGGCTCAATTCAATCAGTTACTGCTTCAGCCCTCATGTCCTGAAATCAGCTCTGTCAGGGAATGTGTCCGCATTTAACTGGAATAAGCATGGTCAGCTGCATGGCATAAAGTGCTTAGTTAATGAAGGATTTTAAATTCGAAAACTGCTCATTGCAGTCACTATCACTGAACAGTATGTCTCGGGATCTCCTTTCTGCCAGTAAACTGAGGGACCTGTTTCTATGTTGTTACTGGAGTTATTATTGTTCTTCTCGAACTGTTATTTCATTGCTTGCGTTTTTATTGTACTTTTTTTGTACGGATCAGACCAGTAGTACTATTTTTTTCTTACTTTAGGCTTTTCATGAATGCCTTTTTCTGCAGATATCATCCCAGTTCTTTGACTACAGTTGGCACCTCTGGCAGACAGATGTGCAGACCATACTGCACGGCATCACTGCACTTGTTCAGAACATAAGCTCAAATTCAGAGCATCATCATGATGATCTTTATCTAACTTGTGAGAGATGGTTTTTATGTTCGAAGATCATACGTCAGCTGATAATTTCTGGATTTCCAGGTGACGCAAACTCTATACAGGTACTTGTGTATTATATTTGTCCTTTACTGGGTTTAAATTTCCTTTACACCTTTCTGTAGTTCAGTGGGACTCTTACTGATATATCGAAGTTATGTGATATTTTTTCTAGGAAGTTCGACCTGTGAAGGAGGTCTCTCCTTTGCTTTTGAAGGCCATACAATCGTTTCTCCCATACTGTGAGATCGCTTGCTTCTTTTCATCTTTTAAGTTTTAGATTACTGACCAGTTAATTCCTTTTCTGTTCATCATGTCAGCCATTCCGGTTCGCTTGAAGTGCTTTCTTTTTTCACTTTTATTGATTGGAAGTTTTGCCACTTTATTTTAGATACATCTTTGCAAGAGCAACATCACAAATTTGGTAACTTCTTGAAGAGATCATGTACAAAGTTGATGAAGATTTTAGTTGCAATTCAGCACAGACATCCTTATTCATTTGGTGATAAATGCGTCCTCCCAGTTGTCATGGATTTCTGTTTGAATAAGATCACAGACCCTGGACCAGAGAGAATGTCATTTGAGCAATTTCTTATTCAGTGTATGTCAATGGTAAAGTCTGTTCTCGAATGTAAAGAATACAAGACAAGCTTGACTGGTCGTGTGATGGATGAGAATCGGGTTTCACTTGAGCAGACAAAGAAAAGCATATCTAATGCTGTTGCTGGTTTCATTACTTCTCTTTTGCCCAGTGATCGTGTGGTTCTCTTATGCAACGTATTGATAAGGAGGTCCGTCTTTGACTCATTAGTTTGTCTGACTTAGGTATAGATCAAACCATGGCAATGTATGATGTGAACTATATTCAAACATGTCAATCTTCTCCTAATTGGTATTAGATAACGATCAATGTGTTTTATGATGAACAAGGCCATAATAGGTATAGGCCATTCCAATCTTAATATTGATATAGTTTATCACTCAAACATATCATTAACCAAATTTCTAATTTTTTGTTGCAGAACTCACCTAAAGTTTAAATGTAGCCTTGGTAGTTAGCTATAACAGTTAGCTGAATGAAAAGAAGCTACTAAGTAGCAGTCTACTATGTTTTGGGTTCCATAGTTGGATAATATCCAATTATGGTCCCAGTGTTACCTTTAATTTTGTTTATTCAAGTAAAAGTTTTGTGTTTGAATCGGAGATTTGGAATCCTAATTTAAACCAGTTATATACAATGTATACTTACATACATGTATCAGATTTTCTATAATTTCTTTTGGACAAGCTGACGACCTGATTGTGACGAGTTGTGCATTCATTTGTTTTTGTGGTGTTTCTGCTGAGCGTTTACTACTGCTCATGAAACAGGTATTTTGTTTTAACAGTGAATGATTTGGAGGAGTGGCACCAGAACCCTGAGTATTTTCATCATGAGCAGGATTCTGTCCTTTGGTCAGAGAAACTAAGGCCATGTGCTGAGGCTTTATACATCGTTCTTTTTCAAAATCATAGCCAAGTACGTTTACCTTGGCAGTTCCACAATCATTTGTAGTATGTTATCAGAAAAAACTAGTTACTGTTTTGAGTGAGTGGTTCACCTATTTGATTGTATCCGCTATTTCAGCTGTTAGGGCCTGTTGTGGTTTCAATACTTCAAGAAGCAATGAAGGGTTGTCCTTCTTCAGTAACTGATATTACTCCAGGATTGCTTCTTAAGGATGCGGCATATGCTGCTGCTGCTTACGTTTATTATGAGCTCTCCAATTATCTGAGCTTCAAAGACTGGTGCGCTTTCCTTAAATTTTTTTTGGTTTGTCTTACGAAGCTTGTTTACAGTCAGTTGTTCTTTGGCTCTGTTATGTTACTGACTTGCAAGAATATAGTTTAGTTGTTTATTGTGCTGCCATGTTAGAGGAATAGGATTTTATTTTTAATTAGCATGATGTTTGAAACAATCCTAGATTTGGACGAAGAGGATTCAGTTTGAACTTTTGGGTAAATTTTTCCTTGATTGCCTTTTCAAAGACTTAAAGTGACTTGGCCAATGTCTGCCTAGAATACCCAGATTTCTTTTGGACTTGTGTTTGATAACTCAAAAACTGGAAACCTTTCTATCCTCCTTCTAGAGCACTCTAGCAATGTAAAACTATATGAGTTTCACTTGATACATTACAAACTTCTTTCTAGACCAGCAATATTTAATTGTTTGTACCAGATAGGTTGAGTTTCCCCTTGCTTACGAAAGATCTCAGACAGATTGATCTAAAAGATACACCAACTTATTTTAGGTTATACATGATAGGAAACTATAAGTGAGAGTTTGTGCATGCACAATCCAGATCAAGTTGGGTTCGCATTGGCTAGTCCCTTAACCATCATCTATTTAATTGTAGATAGCCGAAGCATGTGCAAACTCTTATTCGTTGTCCACGTGTTTTTTAAGGTCCTATACAAACTTCTGTGCGACACGGAAGAGCTGCCCCTATTTACGTGCGCACGCAGGGTGGTGGCAACTAACCCAGTGATATGCTTAATTTGAGTCCTGCATGATAGTTATTGTAGTTCAGATCTTCTGCGGTTGGTTTTTTGACTTCTCTGTTGGAGCTTTTTTGTAGGTTCAATGGTGCTTTATCGCTTGAGCTCACAAATGGTCATCCAAATATGCGGATCATCCATAGGAAAGTTGCACTTATTCTGGGGCAATGGGTTTCCGAGGTAATGCGACTCAACGTGCTGAATGATAAAATGTGATTGTTGTTTAGGTGCTTGCAAATCTCTCCAAGAAAGAAGAGAAGTTGCCAATTTTGGAGGGAAAATTTGGGCTGGAGGTTGGGGAGGGAAAGACTTCTTTTACTACGCACACTGGCAACGGAGCACAATATTTTACTTAATAGTAAGTCTGATGAAATTTAGGGATGGAAAGGCTATGAGGCAAGCTAAATAATTGGAACCTTAGCCAGGGCACCTCCTTGGTGCTTTGTTGAGAGATATAAAACCCACATCGGGTATCAATCCTACATTGGGTAAACAATCAATAATACTTCAATATATATGCCTTGTAGGCCTCTCCCCTAATTGCTAATTGGTTTTGAGGTGGATGCTTTCACATGGTATCAGAGCTAGTCGATCCAGGCCCAACCGACAATTTAAAAGCCTAGTTCCTCATTGTCATCCAATCAATACGTCCACGTGCTAGGCCACTAAAAAATTCGGGCCACACATGAGGGGGCGCGTTGAGAGAGATAAAACCCACATTGGGTATCAATACATTGGGAATAATACTTCAATTTATGTGCTTTGTAGGCTTTTACCCTAATTGCCAATTAATTTGAGGGGATGCTTTCACAGTTTTTCTTTTAAGTTTTCGCTTATTAAAAGGAGATACTTAAAAGAAAGGAAGTGTACCCTTTAGTCTAAACTGATTGAAAATAACCTAGTGCACTATTTCTCCAAGAGGCTTAAATTGCAATGAGTAAGTCCAACTTAGACTCAACTAAATGTAGAGTCCTATACACATCATTCTATTCAATCTCTAAGAAAGTTTGCCCATGAGCTTTCAAGTGTGGCAGAATGAGAAGCCATGAGAAATGAGGCAAAATTCTTTAAACTTTCAGGTTCCCGAGTTGTAGCATCGCTAAAGTGGGTTTATAGAATTATATAGATATCTTAGCTGGAGCAGTTTTTGGTGAACCTCTGTTCTGAGATTGTGTGCCCGTTTGGCACATTTTGTGACTGAAACTTTACTAACCAAGAAAAAAGAAGAAGGAGAAGGAGCATGCTGCCAGTTTGCCAAGACAAATTGTCTGAATTAAAGACATCAGTGTTGAGGGCACAATTTTAGAGTACACAAGGAGCGGAAACCTCAACCTATTGTTCAATCATCTCCTTTGGTCTTTTAATGTATGCTTCAAATTGCACGGAGGTAAACGTGTGTTAAAGCGAGAAATGGATAGAGCAGGTGGGCTCAATGGGTGACTTTGTTACTGTGTCGGGGCTTCTGATGGATATTTGTTATGTGGTCGAAGTTGTTTTTGCGATGTTTGCTGGGAGGTGGCCAGAATCCCACAGCACCAGTGAGGGTTGGCTTGATTTGTGGGCCGAGCTTGTTTCCTTCTCTTATAGCTGTCTGAGTTGGAATCCAATCTTCAGGAGGCTCCATGATTTTGAAAACCAGAGGCAGTGGCTGCATTCATATGCTTTTTTGTGCACGTGTGACTCTAGACGGGGAAGGATTTCCCTCGAAGCCGTATTATCTGCTTTTGTCCTGTGGAGCTCCTTCAATAGTCCATATGGCAGTTGCAGGCTCCACTAAAGGTTTGTTATCTTGAATGGAAAGGTAATAGGAATGTGTTAACGAGTAATAACTCCAGGAGACTAAAGAAGCAGCTTCTGCTCAATGTTGGTGTTTCATGTGCAAGTCTAGGGGTAGAATGTGGATCATCTTTTTGGTGGGAGAGGAAATTTCTGGGATGAAAGAGATTTTGAGTAAGAGGAAATTTCTGCATAAACTTTTTTTTTCTTTTATTGGCGGTGGGGGTGGGAGGAGTCTTTGGGTGGATATTATGAGGGCTATTTAGGCTTTTTTACACAGCTATGGGTGTAAATAAGTAGTGCCGGTTTTTGTCATACCACCACTGACAGGTGATGAAGTGAAACATTGATGAAGTTGCGAGTCAGTTTGTGGTGGCAGCCATAGTGGCGATGAAGGGTGATGGCTTTGTGGTTTGGTAACTTTAGGAGTTAATGATGGACAGCAGTGTGCGGATCTTGTACTAATGTCATCAGGGCTGTAAATGTTGTTGAAGATGACCGTTGATATGACTAGTGATAATGACAGTTGACAATGAGAGTGCTGTGAGGACAAATCTGTGAGTTTGAGCATTGAATTTGTTATTATAAATGGATGACTTGCCAAAGAATACAGTAAATGGTGTGGATCAGAAAGGAGTCGACGCAGTGAAGACTATTTTGACCATTGTTGGTAATTGCTTGCAGGCTTGATGGCTGTCAATTTTGGTGTAGCTGACAAAGGTAGGTAGGTACGGAAGGCGGCTGTGTTTCACCTGTTGAGTTTAAATTTCAGATCAAACTGTCGATTCCTTCTTTCTTAAATATGCAAATCGTAGCATAGAGAGCACAGAAATACTATGAATTTCTATAGCTAAACTGTCTAATGATTTGAATACGTAATACTAAAAGCTTAAAAGCATGGTTAGAGATTATTTAGTTGTTTCATTGTCGGTACAAAACTAATTTTTATTACTAATGTGCACATGCACAAATTTTTCGTAAAAAGCGTAGCTCAAAACTGGGGTTGGGGTGGGGAATTGAGTAAAACCCTAGATCATCTCAATTTGGAAGAATGTTGAAGGTTGCTCAAACTGGCGTCTCCTTGCTTGTAGTACCTTCATATACCCAGGATGAACAAGTGTGTTGGAAGCTTTTTGACAAATGGTTCTGCCTTGGTACGAGAAACCCACTGAACTTGACGTATTTTACTCCCCAAAAATAAAGAAATAATCTAATGAATTAATATACCTAAATCCTATACAAGACACACCAACTCCCTCATACCAACTAGAATTACGGTAAAGTCCAAACATGCCTGAAGTCTTCCATTCATGTTAAAGGTGTGTCTAGCATTGTCACCACTCTGCGTGCATGCTAGGAGCTGCCACAGCGGTGATGAGGGAGATATTTGATTCTGTCGGTAGTGGGATTAACAAAGTAGGTGGGGATTTATGCGCCAGGGAGTAGTAATGGTGCAGCTGTATACTGAGATGAACTAGATTAAAATCTGGTTAAAAAGAAAATAATTAGGATCCAGGCTGATGTCAAAACTTCTGAAAATTTACCTGTCATGAAAATTTTCAAAAAATAGGGGGAATTCAGTTGATATCAGGCGCCTCAGAGGTTGTTAGTGGCAGTATCCTCGCTTTATCTCAGAAATTTTGCTTAACCTTTTTTTACTTTAAAGTACACTAAAAAAATTATTAATTTTTTTTTCCTGGTCATTGATGCTTTCCTTCTTTGCAGATTAAAGATGACACTAAAAGATCAGTGTACTGTGCTTTGATCAGATTGCTTCAGGACAATGACCTATGTGTCAGGGTATGGTGCAGTTCTTTACAGATCATCACTCCCCTCTCCTTTTATGCAGTTCCCTTGCAATTTTCAGCCATCTAAATATTAATTAACTTATCCGGCCTAATCACTGATGCTGTTCTTCACTTTTTTAGCTAGCAGCATCTCGGTCGTTGGTTTTTCATATTGAAGATGCAACCTTCTCAGAGAAAGACTTTTCCGATCTTATTCCAGTTTGTTGGGATTTATGTTTCAAACTGGTAGAGGAAGTACAGGAGTTCGATTCGAAGGTAATGTCCTGCCTTCTTGTTTAGTACTTGCGATGATACCTATTGCAGTACTATTTACATTTGCTAATGATCCCCCGCTGCATTCCTTTGTTTGGGTTGTGTAAACATCAGCGCTTGGAGTAATATGCTAAATTATGTCTTACTGCGTGGTTCCTGCTGATATTGGTGACCAATTATATAAAATTTTATGTATGGCACATATCATGAATTTGACTTTCCAAAGTTTAAAATGCAAATTACTTCTTCACTTTATTGTTCATTGGGTAGGTATGATTTATGGTACTAATCTGAATCTAATGGTATTCATTGGCTAAAAGATTCCAATGCTTCATAAGAAGTTAACAAATCCTAAACCAAGAAAGATTGCAATAGTTGAGGGAATTCTATAAATAACTAATAGAATTACAAATAAACTCCTTATACAGCAGAACAAGCCTTGCAACTGTTTTTTATTATCACCCCCTCAAGCTCGTCGAGAGTTTGCCAAGTTGTTTGAACTTGTCTGGCTCTGGCTTAGAAAAGCTCGTAGACTGATTCAATTGCAACAAGGACATGCGCCACTGGGGGTACAATGATGTGTTGTGCTCAATTAAAACCTATTGATAAAATTTGTCTGTGGGCTAACTTAGAGATAGAATTGATGCATGAGATGCAATCTGGACAAGAGATTAAAACACTCCATGCAACAGACACGACGATGATGCTACTGTGGTTTTAATGCCATTTCTATTGCTATCACGTGATAAGTGCCAGTGCAATAAGATTGAAGAAGCAGCAGAAGAAGAAGACATAAGCAACTAAAAGTAGGAAGAGGAGAAATGTAATGAGAAGATGGAGTTGTGAAAATTTAGAGATGCTACATATATTTCTACACGTTTTGTAGCTTCTCTTACAAAGATCAATTAAAATGTAAATGAAGCATTCTGCTTATGTTTAATCGTATTTTGCTTTTCAATCATTTCTCTCAGGATTTCATTTTGCTTCTTGATTGATTTCTAGCTGTTGCCTGTACTCATAATTTTCTGACATTGCCCAAGTTCTTGGCTATCATTTCATTTCTTTCCAGGTTCAAGTTTTAAATTTGATCTCTGCTCTAATTGCGCATGTCACTGAAGTCATTCCTTATGCAAACAAGTTGGTGCAGTTCTTTCAAAAGGTATGTCTTGAGACAACTTGAATTGCTAAAGAGGGGTGAGAAAGGGTATCCAATTTGAGAGCACAGTATAGAGGATCTTTATCCTAGGGATGCAGATGAAACCTTATAGCTTGTTTCCCATTACTCAGGAATGAATGGTTGTAGTTATAAATGCGGCCTGCAACAAAAGCTACTATCCGACGAGGACTAAAAGCCATGATTTTCTTTCATTTGTACAAATGGACGCTGATAGGGCAGCTTCTATTATAATTGAGTAGTAAAAGGTTTTATATAATAGCCCATTCAACTTGTATATGTTGTTCTCGACTTCGTCTTGTTAAATCAAGAAAGACCTCAAGTTCTCAAGGGAAGTGTTAACAGGTAAAGTTTGTGTTTACTTGCAAATAGGTACATAAATGTTTAATAGCCATAATAACCAGTAATTTCTGTTTGTTACAAAGGAATTAACTAGCAAGTGATCAAAGTGTCAAGGAATGTGATGACATCTCTCCTGCGTCCACTTCTTTTGCATGATCTTTGAGTTTCTGATTCCTTTTACGGGTGATAACTCTAATATGGTAGCAATCTATTTTGTGTAGCCTAAGGAGATTGCACCAAGGCAAATCCATAACTAAATGTATGAATGTATATTGAACAAATTTTCGTATTTTAAAGCCTCCAAGTTACTAATGCTCTTTGCCTTAATGAGTGGTATTCTCACTTATCAAAGAAGTGTGCAATAACAAGTGCCAGACAAGTATCTGAGAGTCCTGGTGTATGTTTGATTTCACGTCCAATACATGTAAAGCACTGTCCTAAAAGGTCTGTGCTTCTTTAGAGTGTTGGGTAAGGCTACTGATCTTTCCGAATTGTCAGGTTTGTCAAGAAAATTGTATGCATAATCTGAACTAAACAATTTAATTCGTAGATACTTTGTAGGTACTTTAGAGTTTGATCATATATCCCTTCGGAAGTAGTTGTTGAACAAACAGACAATTGGCAGAAAAAGAAAAATTTGACAAGTTATTTTCAAAGGCCCCAATGGGTGGCTAACACATGTATACTAGAGTAGATGTATATAAAACGAAAATAAAGGACACAATAGCAAGACGAGAAACAAAAACCATCACCTAACAAATGCACAGGGCAGCCAAAACAACTACCACAACATTCCCCATGAAGAACTCATCTACAAACAATTCTTCCCCTTAAGGTGCAAACTCGGAAACTAACATAACTAGTGTGGGAAACCATAGGCAGTTGGAAGCAGTACACTCATCCATGGAATCAGAGCTAAGTCCATTCGGGAAAGTAGTGAGAGATAACGAACTTGTAGAAGTTAAGACATTTTTCTTGCAATGTTGAAGTCAGTGGTAATTGTTAATGTTGTTTATGTTTTTAACTTGTGACGAAGGTTTACTGATTGAAAGCTCTCTGTTTTTTTCAAGGCCTGGGAGGAATCTTCAGGCGAAAGTCTTCTGCAGATTCAGCTTCTTACTGCACTAAAAAACTTTGTTGTTGCACTTGGTTATCAGTCACCAATTTGTTACAACATGCTACTGCCTATTTTACGAAGTGGACTTGACGAAAATAGCCCAGATGAACTGCTGGAAGACAGCATGCTGGTCAGTAGTGCTTTTTTTTTTTTAAACTAATGCTTATCCACAATATCTTGATAGTTTGGTTTATGCTGTAATGCAGTTATGGGAAGCCACGCTTTCTCATGCCCCTTCAATGGTCCCTCAACTGCTGTCATATTTTGCATGTCTTGTGGAAATCTTGGAAAGAAGTTTTGATTACTTGAAGGTTCGAAATAGTTGATTCTGTTGTGGCTCGCCTGCCTTATTTGATTTGCAGCAGTATATTACCCTGAGTTTTATGAATTTGAAGTGTAGGTTGCTGCCAATATTACTGAAAGCTATATAATTTTGGGCGGAACGGAGTTTCTCAGTATGCATGCTTCAAGTGTTGCGAAACTTTTTGATTTGGTTGTTGGAAATGTCAACGATAGAGGACTGCTTTCTATTCTTCCACTAGTTGATGTTTCAGTTCAGGTAGGTTAATAGAGTTAAATAGTCGTTGTTTAAGTTTGTTGAGGTGATTTCGAGACTCTCATCAGCGATTCATTTCTCGCAAGGTCTAAATGTCTCCTCGGCATTTTTGAGTTATGAGAATGTATTGAACTGCTTACACTGTGAGCCTACTACTTTTATTGAACCAAAACAATTTTTTGCTTCTTCTTTCGGCAGTGTTTCCCAATGGAGGTGCCCCAGTTAATCAGCAGTACTCTTCAGGTAATTGGGAATTTTCTTTTCATACCTGACAATTTATACTTAAGTTGCCATATCTTTGTAACAGACTTTTGTGGACTTGTTTTGTCGCTGGGAATTTCTAGAAATTGATTGTGATATGCTTAACTGGAGGAGACGACTATGATCCTTCTAAGACAGCTGTAAAAGCATCTTCAGCAGCAATTCTAGCGAGGATTTTGATAATGAATACAAATTACCTCGCCCAATTGACATCAGAACCATCAGTTTTGGCACTTCTCCAGAAATCGGGCTTCCCTGTCGAAGAAAACATACTTCTTTGTCTGGTCGACATATGGCTTGACAAGGTAGATGAATCTCTGCCTAAAAGCACATTGTTCTTAATTTCCTTTGGCTTGGAAATAAATGCTGTGCTATAGAAGTTAAACACATTACTGCTTTACTTTTGGCGTCTTTTTCCTTTTCCTATGGACCTTATTGTTGTGATTTATGTTTTGCTGTCATAAAATGACATGTTCTTGGACAGGACCATCTTACACCTGGTGGGAAATAGTGTAAGGTTTGCTCCTGTTACTTCATGCTGGAAAATCATTTTTGTATAATCCCATTTTTGGAGTCTGAGAGCTACTGCATCACTACACGGTCTTGAACTAGAGTTTATGTTATACTTCTATTTGTTTGAGTCAGTTTTGTTGCTGAATGCCTAAATATACCAATAATTGATCGGTTTTTGGTGTATGGACCGTATGGTTATGCACGGCAGATTTTTTATAGCCTGACAATGGTTTGGAGAAATACAGATCCCACAGAGTTATGATATGCAGAAGGCGCGACTTGTATTTTCTTTCACCAGCATTCTTTCCCCCCCCCCTCTGAAAAGGGTGATGGTGGTATGAGTAGTCGTTCTTTTATACTAGGTTAAATAAATGTGTTGTTTATGTTGCAGATTCGCACCTGGACAAAGTCTAAAATCCACAGAGTCCAAGATTAATGCTACTATTCCCAGGTTTTGACTGAATAGATGTGGCTCAGTCTGCTCCACCTTTATTAAACCAGTGCAGCCCGGCACCTATTCAATTGGTTTAGTTATAGTCATTTTTGGTTGAGGGTAAGGGGAGATGATTTATCTTTGAGGATTTGAGGTGCAGCACAATATAAAAGATGTTATAGATAAAAAAGTTCTTATTCTTCGCGTATTCAGAAACTATGAAAATAACTAAATGGTATCCAAGACTGTATGCACTGTCAAACCACATAAATTGTAATTAGGAAATTTTGCATGACTAGTTTAGTTAGCTTGGTCCTTTCTTGATAGAAGGATGTTTGAAAGGCTTGACACCTGGCTGTCGGGGTTCCTCTGTTGACAGGTTATAGATTGACAAAATAACACAAACAAAATTTACCTTTCATTGTTTTAGGGTGTTGGCACGATGGTTAACGCTTCCGCTCTCAATATTCACTCTTGCTCCAGCTTTCACTCTGCGATCTCGTGTTTACACTGCCAAATACGGGTCAACTTTACCCGCTTTTACGCTCTTGCTCTCGCCCCCGATTGACGCTTTTAACTTAGGGTGGGAGGGGCTGACTTGCTGTAGATAGCTCATTCAAACGGGCAATATCGTGTGATCGAATGACTTGCAGAGAAGTTGAGATGATGCCATTTGTCACAAGCTATTTACAAGCACGACGCACAGTCACACATGTGCATACATACATATATATATATACATACATATATATATATATATATATATATATATATATATATATATATATATGTATGTATGCACATGTGTGACTGTGCGTCGTGCTTGTAAATAGCTTGTGTATATATGTGTGTGTATACGTATGCTTCCTCCTAAGTTAGAATTGTGGCATGCACCAAAATCGAGGCATATGTTCTTTGGCACATAGGGGCATTTCATCCTTATGCTTGGTATCTTTATGCCAGACGTGTCTGATACTTCTTAGGCACTCCTTACTGTACATTGCATCTGACCTGGATTTAATAGGAAATACTTGGTTTGCATATATTAAACACTTCAAAATTCTGGAGCCTCTTCATGTTTGCCTTTTTTGAGCTTCTCTATTCTGTGAAGGTTGAGCATGGGAGGGAGGATAAAGTGCGACTGTTTGAGGGTGGTAAAGGCATTCTCTTAAAGTTGGTCTTGACTGCTAAGTTTTCTTGAAAACAAGAGTGGCATTAATCGGCTTCCTTTCGAGTTTGCTTCTTTACTTCGGAGTCTGTCAATGTTATGTTATGGAGGATTTTACGTGAATTGGTGCGTCATATGCAAGGAGAATGACGAATCTGCCAATCAACCTCTTTGCAATCCCCAAAAGCTTTGACTTTCAGTTGGTGGTGTCCCGTTCGTCAGTGGACTTGTCGAGGTGCAGGTCTTTGTTTGTAACGGATGCAGGCGGAAGTCGAAGCTGTGAGATTTGATGACTAGGAAGCACCGACACCTCTTATAGGTCGACGTATGGTGTCCGACACCTCTAAGCGGTGTCCGAATTTATTTATTTATTTTAAATTACCGGACATCGTGTCGGACATTTCTTGAAGATGTATCGGACATCTTGTGAATAAGTGTCCACACGCATGGGCTAAAATACAATATTTCATATTTATTTGAGGGATAAATCTGGGGTTTTTTAGAAATGAACATTTAGGCCAAACCCTAATCAGATCGACCCAGCAAAAGGTACCTTCTTCTTTCTCTCTCATCTATTTCACTTTTCCTTCTTTTTGTTGCCTAAAGCATCCAAGCTTGCCAGTCTAGAGTAAGATAGGTCAACATCTCCGACCTCATTTACAGACCCATCCGACTATATAAACCTCTCCTTCAAGCCTTTGGTCCCATGTCTTTTTTCCTTCTCTCTTGTTATTGTCGAGACTCTAATCTTACGACTGTTGAGACATTCAACTGCTTTCTTGTTGCCGACCTCTTTTCTTGTTATTATTGAAACTATTCCATGTTACTTACTTTCTTTCTCATCCGTTTTGAACGAAATTCAGTTGCTCCAATTGAGATGTGTGTGTGTGTTAAAAAGTTCAGCAGTGTCTTGCGGTGTCCAAAATCTGATTTTTTAAAAATTGCGGTGTCCGGTGTCCCGGTCGGTGTCGGTGTCCGTGTCGTGCTACATTTTGATCCCTCCATGTTTGTGGCGGGAAGAAATTGTTGAGCTTTTGGGGGTGCTCAATTGTCTGTAGAGAGTTTGAAAGCTTTAGTTTTGTTCTTGTTGAGCTGAGGAATATGCTAACTGCAATGAAGCTGGTCTTAGCAGTTTAAATAGTCAATTTGGGTGTTTTTACTAGGATCTGTTTTATATTGCTTAAGTACATTTATGGTGATTTTCTCTGAATAAATATACCTGTGAAAATTGTTTATTCATGGACGTGTAAGTTACAATAATGTATAGCTATAGTTTTTACGGTGAAAGCCAAATTGCTTGTGGCAACTGGCCCTACCTTATATGTTCCTACTAGCTACAATATTCTGTTAAAGAAGGAAAGACTTGTTAGCTGTAAGGTCATTATTTCCTATAAATTTTAGCATTCAGTTTAAAAAAAAAAAAGATTTCTTTTAAGATCAAGTATGGCTTGGCTGTGTATGTTATGAGCGAAGTTGAGGCTTTATTAAACACCCTCCCCCCCCCCCAACACCCCCACCCCATCCCCACAAAAAAAAAAAGTAAAGCCAATGATGAGGGAGTATGTTTTATTTTATCGTAAAAATATTAAGGCACTTGTGGGATCTACATGCATTACTGTTGTGGCTTTGTTTGACTTCTCATGTTCTCTACTGGTGACAGGTTGACAATGTTACTTCCATCCAGAAAAAGATGTTTGGGTTAGCCCTTTCTATAATCTTGACTTTAAGAGTGCCTCAAGTACTTGATAAACTCGACCAGATCCTTAGGTATGTCTTGGATTTGGAATCTGATGAACCTATTGCAACTTTGAATGCTTCTTTGTTCATGCAATGCTCGTTTATTTGGATTGTGATAGCGTATGTACAAGTGTAATACTGGGTGGAAGTGAAGACTTAACTGAGGAAGAGTCCAGGTTAGGTCCTATTTGTTTATTTAATCTCCATTTGGTTAATCTTCATCAAGCTACTCCGGATATTTATCTCTCCTCTCCTCTCTGTATGTCTCTCTCTCTCATTAAAACAACAGTAGCGACAGTATGAGCTCTAGCAAGCCTGTTTTCCCAAGCAAAGAGTCCAGAAGGAGAGAGGTGAGCATTCTAGGAATTTCCTGGAATCAAGAACTTTCTAAATCTGCTCTCACCGCTTTTTTCTTTTTCTCATTAGATAAAATTCTCAGACCCAATTAACCAGTTGTCACTGGAGAATTCAGTGAGAGAGAACCTTCAGACATGTGCTTCTCTCCATGGGGAGTCCTTTAATTCCGCCATTGGTAGAATGCATCCTGCGGCGTTTGCTCAATTAAAGCAGGCTTTGAAGATGCCATAGACCAGAAGTTTCATCCCAATTTTCAGATGACATTGTGTGCTTCATGCCTAAGTCTTCCTGTTTATCCTCTCATCCCATAAAAGGCAACAAGATGTGGGTTAGTTCGTAATCCCATAAAAAATGAGAGATGTGGCGTATCACTACAGCCCTATGATAGGAGAAGATATAGGGTAAGTTTCTTGGCTCTCGTGATCTCAACTTGCTCATGTTCGGATTACGGGAAATGGACAGGCTGTTGCTGTAATTTCACTTCAAATTAAACAATAATTTCAAATTATGGACAGCACATCTGACGCAGCTTCTTTTTTCCCCAGGTGACATTGAAGTTTCTTTGGTTTTTTGAAGCAGCCACTTTACACATTCTTCAAATTTTGATTGGAGTTGTGTGGTCCGGTTTTGGAAGAGTTACGAGTGTTGTAATGGCATCTTTGACACAGCACTGTAAATAGTGTGATCCTTCCATGTCATAGTTTTTGAGGCAGAAGGGTCAACCCATTCAAGTTTCGCAGGCTTGGTCACACTGCTTATGAAAAGTATACGGCAAATGAGGGGTAAAATTAGATCGAGTGTAAATGATGGTCCTTTAATTGGAAGATTTTGGTTCATTTAATATCGACAAGTGCTCACCTCCGCGTGCAATTCCTAGCACTCGGTAAGTCTCATTTGAAGTTCACTTAAGACTTCAACGTACACATGCGTCATTCATAAACTCTCTTACGTTGATTGCATGCATTCATTCATTCAATTCTCAGCGTGCATCACTAGTCGATTGCATCATTCGTCCATGCCAGCATATTCGCTGAAGGACCGAAAACATTTTTGCATTGGGTTTGATTTGCTACTTTTAGAAACCAACTGCTCGAGCATCCCCCTAAAAAAGAGTTGATGTAAGTTTACTATTACGGTCAGTTTGATTCAATCCTTGGGATATTGAGCCCCGTAGTGTTGTATATCATTTTGCTTGTTAAGTGACATCCATTGACCTTGCCTGCATGGTGCGTGTACCCTTGCTTACAAGCGTAGTCGACAGCTTAAGCTCAGTGTACGGTCTAGAAGCCCGTTGCAGAACCCGACATACTATCCAAATTGAAACCCCACTACCCACCCAAACCCCCCTCCCAACCCCACCCCACAACATCTGCACGGAATCAAGCTTTAAATTACATCCTCCATGTTGGCTGCGTGTCAGGGTGGTTGGCTGAGTTATAGGGTTTGGGCTGGTGCCAATGGTGGTCTCGCAGCTATAAAGGTCAGGTTATCCCTATCTTAAGGGTCTTTTTTTTTCTGTTATGGTTAAAAACCCTACGAACATTATACTAACAAGAAGCCGAAGTTATACAACGTAGCGAAGTAACCCGGCAGTACGCAAGTACCCCGCGAAGACAATACAATGGAAGCAGTACAGAAACCCTGACAAAAGCCCCAGCCTATGGAGCGCAAAAACAGCAGTCTTCGTTCGAGGCTGTAGAGAAGCCTGCAGAGAAAAGGAGCAGTTCACTATGTAAGGATAGGTATGCCGTATGGCACTCTTGCCGGGACAAGGCCAGGGTATAGCGGTTAGCCAGACCGACAAAATGGCACTGAGATATGGGTGCAAATTGGGTTGGTTGAGTTGGTTTGTGCCTAACCTATGGAAACCCACGTGCTTTTAAACCCAACAAGTTTTTACCCAAGAAAAAATTGAGTTAATTGGGTTGGATTGAGTGGGTATGTATGGGTTTCAATGGATTGATCATATCCAAGCAAGTATTTTATTTATGTAAACAACAAATAGAGTGGTGGTGGCCGACAATGGCAGCCAGCGCCGATGTGACGACTGTCGGAGGTGGTGCGTGGTGGTGGTGGAGGGTGCTGGCTGTGGTGGCAACCGCTGGCCATGGTGGAGGTTGCCAGCAACTAAAGGCGGTGGCGGCTACTGGAGGGTGGGCCAATGGTTGAGGTTGTCGGCAGTGGCGACTGTGCAGCAGTAGACGACAGTGGCTAATGGATACTTATTTTATGAAAGTTATCAATAAAATATTAATTTTTTACACGGGATTAAAAAGTCCAACTTGAGATAACTCAATTGTAAAATGAGCTAAATCCATCCTAACCTAATAAATAAGTGGTTCGGTGGGTAAGAGCTCACATTTTCTTGGGGTTCGGTCGGTTAATCTCATAAAAACTCAACCTAAGTTGCAACCTAGGGTGAAACAAGTCATAAAGGGCATATTTTTCTGTGTGTGAAAATTAGCAATCCACCTGATGCAACAGTGAAACATCATTAGTTAAAAAGTTTAAGATGGACGATAAAAGCTAGAACATAAGCCAGATAGCCATTGACACACAGAACGGAAAGTGCAAATGACCCTTATCGTATGCCGCTAACACATACAGCCTCTTCTCCCAGCCCGAGATCGACCCTTAACCTTGGAAGGCCCCAAAAAAGGTTGGAGTTAAGGGAGCATGTTAGATCGTGGGGGGAGGAGTGCAAACTCAGGGTACAAATGAGCTTGGGACAAACTGAAGGCCTCAAAGCAGGAGGAGTGATTGAGAATGCCTTGTATTTGATTCGACGAATGTGACCCAAAACATCCAAGGAAGCAGTGCCTAGGACATAACAATGCAATGAGCCATTGGCTGAGCTAACCAACTAAGGACAACTGAGAGTCCGCAATGCGTAGTCCCAGTTATCCCATCGAACCACATGGGATGAACAGTTTGGAAGTGTAGGAGAAGATCTGACGTTGTCATATCATACTTCAAACATAAGGAAGAAATAGTAATGGAATTGCATAGCCGCTTTTGAGGTGCAACCGTAGTTAGAAGACGGTCCCAAAAACATCACGACAGGAAGAAAAAGATCTTTTGAGGAAGTAGTGGACGCCAAAGTTTTTACCAAGCAATGATAGGAATGTCAGGAGAACGTAATCCCTACTTGTGATTTTGAGTGTTTGCCTCAAGCAAACGATATGCTAAACTCACCACAAGTTCTCCATGAGACGTTGGCCCCAGTACGACTATTCCCGATAGCCAAACCTAGAAAGGTAAAATCCCCCAATGGCCTGTATCACCTGATTTGGCAATTAAGGACCAACTTAGGAGTATTTCACCCCAGGTCGATAACATCAGATACCTTCCAGTGATTAATAGCTGCATATTTTAAATAGGCTAAAGTCAGGATAACCTGGAACCAATTGTATTCCCAGAAACCGAAGGATGAATCTAGGGTGATCTAGCGCCATAAACCCTTAAGTAGCAATTGGCGGACAAAACAACATACTCAACGCCAGGATGCTTGTCCCTTGGTACTAGTCCAAGGTAAAAAAGGAATGTTTTTGACAATACTTACCTAGTAGAACGATACTAAAACTACCAGGTACCATAAGCATGCTAGCAACAATCCTAGCCAGTAATGCCTAATTCATCCAAACTAGATTTCGAAATCTCAACTCTAGCTTAGGGAGAGAGAAGTGGTACTTCAACATGATAAATTGATATGAAACAAGGGACAACATTGTCTTCCGTGAACGAGCGTTCTTAAAGGCCGATAATACAATCCATATACCTTTGTTTTTCATTTGGGTAAGCAATTGAATTTCCTTCACCTCTAGTTTCAGTTTTTGACTTGTCCCATAAACATCTCCACATCTAAATGCCGGGCCTTAGTAAGACCAGCATGTACCAATTTAGAACAAATTTTGACTGATACCAAAATTGTAAAAACTCTCTCTAACTCCATACATAATAACAATTAATAGTCACTAAAAATTTCTACTTTTTATGACAATTCTTAACATTTTTTTAACATAACTCAATAAAAATCACTAAAAACATTTGACGCTCATTATTTGTTGCCATATACAAGGTAAAACGGTATTTTTTCGAGTGGACACGGAGCTATTTACCCTTTACCTTACTTAAATCCAAAAAACTTCCTAGTAAGTAAAAGATATATATGTGTGTGTGGAGCAAGAAACGAAGATACAAAATAGGTTGACACTGTGTACATGCGGTACTCACATCTAGTAAAAACCCAAGTACGAGGATCAATTCAGGACCCGTTTGAAGAACTCCTATGCAACCAGATACAGTGACGTTGCCAAAATTGGATTAAAACGAAGATTACTACAAATCAAAGTTTAAAAGCCTCATTCTAGAGATGTGCTGCCATTTGATGTTGCATCCACTGGCTCAGGTTCCGCACACTCCTCACCTTTGTCACCCTTCTTACCTGCAAAAAACACAAAATGAGGAACAATGAAGAATTGTGAAGGCAATATAGATGAAGGATTCATCAAATCCTCAATTCTTCCGCTCTTCTCTTTATTGTTTTTAATCGATTTCATGCCGGCTCACCTTTCTTCTTCTTTCCACCACCTTTCTTCTTTGTCTTTGTGCCCAAGGATAACCAGGCTTTAATTTCAGGATCATCTATGGGTTTGGTTGGCTGCAGTTCCTGCAGGGGGTGTGATGTGATGCGATCCGATCCATTTGGCATCAACAAAACAGTGAATTTGATATGAGCAACATAATCACCTGCACATCACAAAACACCTGTCACTCCTCTACCGAGTATTATACAACTTAAATAAGCTGTGCTAGTATCTCAACATTTCATTAGGCTTTAGAAAAATATCTGCTCTCCTGCAAACCTCTTACCAGATTTCTCATGAAGAACAGGATATGGCTGTAAAAGATCGTGATTGACACATTCCACCAATCCCAGCCTAGCTCGCTTCTCTTCCAAAGCCCTGGGCCAGCATATTCACCGCTCAACATCACAATCAAGTGTTGAAAACAAACAAACAAAAAGAAACATCTGAATAAGTAACAGACCTGGCTGTAAATGGCATGATAGGAAATTTTTGATTTATCTCGCTGAAAATAAATCTAGATGCTTTCATTTTTAGATGATAGTTCTTATCGACAGCTCTTTTATAAATTGTTGTCTGCTTCTCATCCAGTAGCTTTGGCTGAAATTTGAAAGCAACATTTTCAGGACAAAGAGTGACAAAATAGGTATAAGTTTGTTTCAATTAGAGTCCAATTACCTTGCCATCACCTGTGCTTGTCACTATGTCAACTGCATACACTTCGTTCTCCTCAAACTCAGCATCATCAACTCGCGTATCAGGATTTGAGACACTAAGGACAACCTTGTTCCCATCAATGACAAACTGTTTCAGCTGGTGACTAAGAACACCTTCAACAATTTTGCAATCATAGGCAGCAGCAACCTTCTGAATTGCCTCAGTCACATCTTTATTCTGCAATACCCAAAGAGATAGAACACAGGAAATTAACAGACAAGACAGGAAGATTCTCGTCAAATTGTGGTCCTGAATATGGTTATGGCACACATTTCACAATATAACCAGCATTGAGAATATTACAACCCAAACCAAGTACTAACTCCAATAGAAACAACTATTGTGAAATTCCATGCTGCATATCAAGGAAAGGGTGCAGTAAAATATGCAGCAATTAAGTGAACAGCACACCATGTCTGCCAATGCTTGTTATTAGCAAAAAACTGTGTTATGTTTAAGGTGTAATTAAATTGCTTAAACCAGAGCTACACATTTCTCTTTGACTTTGAGTTTTGGTATGCTATAAGTTCATGCAAGTGAATTCTCTAAATTTCCATACTGTTCACGTAGAAGTCATCCTTATAAAGGAAAAGACGTTGCTCTATCAGAGTAACTATGACAAAAGCAACACATGGAATATTCTTCCATAGCTTCTGACAAGAATTTATCATTTAAAGGCATTCTACAAGTGTAGAGGTATAAAAACCGATGCTACCGAATAAAGCATCTCATCAAAAACAGAACAAACTAAGTTGATCTTTCAAGTAAAATACCTAGCATAAACTCATTTCCACGTGTAGAACCTACCTCATATTAGTCCCTTATTAATTGATCGTATTTGACTTGCACGCTTATTTAGGATATGAGTTTCCCATTCTACCCCGAGAGAGAGAGGGGGGGGGAGAAATGGGCCAGAAGAGAGAAAAATGGATTGGTGGAGGATTAACTGTAGAGAGAGAAATAAAATAAAAAAGGTGTAAGAAGGGTAAACATGGAAAAACACCTACAGAATCTTTCTTAATTTGAGAAGTGATCAATTATTTGGGATAGCCCAAAAAGGAAATATGATCAATTTTTTAGGAACGGAGGGAGTACCAATTTACTAGAGAAAGCTTCATGAGAGCTGTGGAAAATCATATCGCACTAGATCAAGGCATTCTAAAACTGCTTGCTGAGGGCACCCCAAAATCCAGGAAAATGCGTATGAAAGAAGCTTAGGAAGAGAGAATAGAACAAAAGTAAAAAGTAAATCACTTAGTAATCAAAATATTGGCTCACAAGGGACAACAGGTATCAGCAGTAGAGAAAAGATCAACCTGGAGCACCCCAAGAATAGGCCGATCACAATATAGGCAACAGGGAAAAAGAGGAAATCAAAGAGCAAATGATCACCTCGGCAAAGTTGCCTCTATAAGAGTTTATGAAAATTGATGTCTTCCATGTGCAAATTGGTATCAACCATAAAGAATAGATTGACCGAAAAATGTTGGCCCACAAGAGCAAATTGGTATCAACCATAAAGAATAGATCAACACATAGCTTCCATAGTAATGGCCGTAAACATTGTAGGCAACAGGGAAAAAGAGGAAATCAAAAAGCAAATGATTACCTCGGCAAAGTTGCCATTTTAAATTCTATACAAAATTCATACAAGCTTTCTTAAGAAATGAAAGATATAATCTCTCAAATATTACGTCTAGAAAAGATAAATTCTTATCCAGGATTCAATAAAGGCTCGTAAATTGAATTCAAAGTGCTAAAAATATAAGAGGATTTTCCTTTCTCCTATCAGAGTAACTATGACAAAAAGCTTCATTTGGACACTAGTCCATAGCTTAAAATATTATTCCTCATTTAGGAGACGGGAAGGAAAACAAACACAACACGCACAGAGAAAAAAATAGTTCTAATATTAACTCTGCACTTAAAAAATTACTGCATCACGTGCAAATCCCAAAGCAAATCCAATTCAAAACAATAATCCTTTTCATGACAAAAAAAAACTGATATATCTATCATCTGTGACAAGGCAAACAAAAATAAGAGACACCAAACAGGCATTACCAAAACACCAACCCAATAGTTGAAGAACGTGATGGGTTAGCTTGGTAGTTCAGAAGGCATGAGATAGTGGCATTTTTTAGCAAAGAATACAAGCACCAAAAGGCCAGACATACACTTGGTAGCTCTTTAACTTCAGTTGACTTGCCATATTAATCTTATTAATCAACCGATCTAACATTCAGCAATAAATAAATTACAATTCCAGAGAGCAAAATATGTCTAGAAGTGACAAATGGACCACCTCTAATTCCCGAAAAATTACCTTTTTTCCTGGTCTCACAAGCCTCAAAGCAACTTCAGCAGCAGTGTTCGCTGCAGCAATAACATCAGCTGGTCTGCCGGTAACGGGCCCTTGTTGAAGGACATGAGTATGTGCAACAACAGCAATAAATCCATCTATATGACATCCCATGTCACTGCATCAACCACAAAACATCTTATCATCTAACTCACCATAACAACCCAAACGGTACAACTATAAAATTAAATGGGTCTTAAAAGTTACTTACATCTTCAATATATCGCCTTCTTCCAACACGGTCTCATCACTGGCTAGTGGAGAGAAATGACAGATGGTGTTGTTCACTGATAAACACGTTGGGAAAGCTACACCCCTCTCAATCTTTTTCTTAACATTCTTGTACATGTTCCCAGTTTGCCTATACATACCACATCCACATTAACTACACACCATAATCACACATTACAAACACCTAAAAAATCTACGGCATACAGGAAAAAATCTTACTCTCGAATGAATGAATCGCCTTTTTCACAAACGTCAACAATCTTTGCTTTTGGCTTGCATTCTGACAACACTAACTGCAAAGCCTCTGCAATATTGAACAACTTCCATAAATTTATATATACGGGTGACAGGGATACAAAATACCGAGATATCATCACACACAATGAATGAATAGGAAGGAAGTTACATAACTTACACCAAACACACACGCTCGCACACTTATACTACAAGACACACGTTAACCGACAACCCTAATAAATTTATCCAGCCTCCACCCAAATTAAGGTTTAATACACAGAAAACATCACACACATAAACCAAAACGAGGCTACACTCTCCAGCAAACCCATAAACCAACAGACTGAATAACTTTATCTAGCTACCACCCGAAATAGGTCATCAGTATAACTAGATACATGAATGTAAAAAATGCAGAGGAGACCACACGCACGAATACACATTCCTTTTAAACACACCCGTCAATCAAGAACTCTGTGATAAGCTAATCAAGCCTCGACCCACATCGATAAACAGTACATAAATTACATTACACACAGAAACACAATCAGAAGGGCCGAAGAGATTACTGTTAACGATCTCTGCAGCGCCTTTGTATTTGGTGACAACTTCCGGAGATGAGAGATCCAGCTCCTTCTCTTCCCTTTCATCGTCCGACATCGTTTTTGCAAGCTCAAATAACCCTCAAGGCCGCAATTCTAAACGACAAAAACAACAGTAAAAATAAAAAACCCAGAAATTTTATTTGTCAAATCAGTATCGATAACATGTATAATGACGGAAAGATATACCAAATTGTTGAAGGGTATTGACGGGCTAGGGTTTATGTTTACAGCAGTTACAGTGTTTGGGTAGGGGTGGCTCTGTAGTACTTAGGGTTTGAGGGGTCGGCAGTGCTTTGCCTTTTATTTATAGAGCGCGTTACACTCTGTGTATTAGGGTTTTGCTTTGTGGCTCTTATTCTATTTACTTTTATCTTAAGGCCCTAGAATTTACTGCATTCCTTTGCATGATTACTAAAGAAAACAAAAAATTAGAGCTTTTTTTTATTGGAATATATTAACTCAACAACACTAATTTTGCGGGCACTTGTTTTTTCGTTTTAAGTGTTTATTTTACATTTAAAAATAGAATTGCATTTCATGACAATACGATGAATTTGGCCTTTGTTTTACTATGAAGCGGCTTGAAAATTCAATTCAAACAAAACTTAAAAAGAATTCTTTGTATTTTATGGCATGAAATATTTTTTCAGGAAATAAAAAAGGTATGTCTATTTATGATTTTTATTATGGACTTTTTTGATGATATAAAGTGTAAAGACTTTTTCTTTTCACGGAAAGATCACAACACTACAGCCGTGGAGCAAATGATCGTCAACTAGGTGCAAGTGCAAACGTGAAGGGGCCTTGCGGAAATTCTTTGCCCATGCCTGCATGTATTGCAACGGAGCTCGGGTGCAACTGTTTGACATATTGCTCAGAAATAATTTCTTATCTATTCTCATACGAGAGTTACCCTATCGTATTTAATAGTAATTATGATTCTTAAGGATTGATCAACCATATTAGACACGTGGCCAATCAAAAAATTGTTAGAGCACGTAGACTCAAACGTCATTCATAATTTGACAAGTCATTACCGATAAACGTAAAGGGCGACCGACAGTAAGCTTGACTGTAATGCAACCTTTTAAAATCATTACTTCAACACGTGCTTTGCAAGCGAAAGTTAATGTTCGCAAATGCTTATTTCTAAATTAGAATATCATGTCATGATTTGAAAGTTAATGTTAGCAAGTGTTAATTGTTAAATGGGAACTCAATATCATAATTGACATAGCCCAACACATGCCAAATTATTCTAGTTGCGATTTTAGGTGAGAAAGCAGCTATCTCATTGCTCTTACTGTGCTTTGGAATTTCATTTTTATTTTATTTTGCATTTTTTTCTTTGGTTGGGATTTAGATTTGCATTCAAAATAAAGGAGCTTAGTTGTAGAAAAAGAAAACACAATAATAATACAACTTACAACAGGAAATTGGCACCATTAAAAAACAAAAGACTTGACTAATTGTCTATTTGACATCACTTACAGTTTTGGTTTTCAGCTTTAAAAAACAATAAAAAACAAAAACCAAAGTCATTTTAATTTAATTTAATTTTTATTTTTTACAAAACAAATGGGTATTTAATTAGCCCGGTTTTATTTTGAGTTTTTTCTTTACCACTTTTTTCTTAATTTTTGCACCAACCATTTTTTTCCCCAACAGATTCCCAAAACTCCTCGAAGCACCACCATCGGTGGGTGACACCACCACATCCAATTTGCAGCACCACCACCATAATCAAATGCGATGGAGGTGGGGTGGTGACGGTAGGACAAATTATGGGTTGTGCAACGGTGTTGAGGTAGCGGCGTTGCTTGAGGTCCCATTGATTGTCCATGGCAGCGGGGGCGAAGATGTTGGGTTGATGTCTAATTTATTGTCAGAGGCGTGGGTTGGCGATGGGGGCTAGATTCGTGGGTGGTGATGATAGTAGGGTGCGACACTAGAGCAGATTTGTGGGTTGCAGTGGAGAGAGTGTGGCAGTGGTGTGGCAAACTAGTGGTTGTTGAAGGCGTGGGTTGGCAAAGGGGGACTAGATCCGTGGGTGGTCTGATGGTAGGGTGACGGTGCTGGGGCAGATCTATGGTTGGCATTGGTGAGAGTGTGGCGATGGTGTGGCAGACTTGTGGTTGTCGAAGGTGTGAGTTAGCGATGGGGGCCAGATCCGTGGATGAAAATGATGGTAGGCTGGCGGTGCTAGGGCAGATCTGTGGTTGGCAGTGGCGAGAGTGTGGCAGTGGTATGGCAGACCCGTGGTTGTCACGGCGATAAGGTGACGACAGAAATAGGGACATATTCATGGGTCACGACAGCGATAGGGTGACAACGGGCAGATTTTGTTTATGGAAGAAAGTATCTGTTGTTGTTGGTGGTGGTGGTGGTGGTGGTGGAGCTCTATATGTGAGGGGGTTCCTTTAAAATGATACTCATTTTTTGCTTCTAACAAAGTTTAAAGGTTGGATCTCAAAACAAAAACCAAAACTGAAAATCAAATTTTCCAAAATGGAGTTTTCAGAAACAACATTGTTTCAAAAACCGGTTTTCAAAACTGAAGGAAAAAAAAACGAAAAACTTTTATCAAACGGGTTTTCTTTCTCCAGTTCACGAATCTGGAAAAAAAATGAAAAGAACAAAAAAAAAAACGTTATCAAACACTACCTAAGTAAAGCTAATAGCAAAAGAGCTCTGCCACAGATAAAGTGTGCAGGTCAGCGAGCAACCAAGAAAGATCCTCTCAGTGGCATCATAAAGTTTGAGGGCCACTTCAAGTTATTTGATGAGTTAGCTGAGCTTGCTTTTTGACCAACAGTTTGGCTTCGCTAAGAATGTCTGGATCTCTATGGTTAGACTGCATACATAGAAAAGATAGCATAAATATCATATATCATAAATAAAGGACTTCGTCGTATCGTCAAGCTCCCCAGCTCCAGTCATCTATAAGAGAAGATAGGTGGAATTAGTATGCATCATAAAATGTTTATGACACTATGGTTGTTTTTCTTTGTATCGAGAGGCCTTGCATTATTGTAACATTGTACAGCTGCCATAAGCAATTGATTAAGCAAGGTGAAATCCCAATGAAGACGAGGATAAGTTTTACCCTTTCTCTGGTAATGCACGTTGATAAGAATACATTCCGATACACCCTTATTTCTGGTTGCACCAGCACTTGTCGTCGTTTGAGCTCCAATTTTTTCCTTTTTGACTTTTCCTTGAACTAACGTGTTCAAATGTATTGTCTTTTTTCACATAAGAAGTATTGTTTCGTTGTTGTACTCTTTTTGCAATGAAGTTGCAATCCATTGCCTCAACCAGTGGTGCTTCGAAGGTCGCACTGCATAGGTCCAACTCCATCAACCCTTACCTTCGCTAACCCCTTTCACATGCATCAACCGACCTGTCCTTTTCACCGCATTGACCATATAGACACTCAACTGGCAAGATATGTTCGGCGAATACAAGAGACCTTACAAATCTTTATACACTCCTCAAAGTCTAATCGAGAATGTGGCTGCGCTCCTGAACTACGGAACCATGAACGCGTGCAAAGAGCATAGTTTGTTTTTTTGATAGAGATGAGAATAGCATAGATGAAGCACTTTTGAAGCTATTACAAGAGTTTGCCAAATTGATAAAGTTCATAACATTTATCGTGAATCTCTGTATACAAAATAACTAAGTTCAGAAATTAATAGATAACCTATAGTCTTATACAAATTATAATCTATACTACTTATAAAAGTATGAATGCTGTAAATCATTTTTGGACGATTTTGTTATTCGTTAATTACGTTAATAACATCTTACCTACCTTTATGACTCCCTTTTAAATTTTGTTGAAATTAAATGAACATTGAATACAATGAATCTATTCTAAACAGTGGAAAATAAAAAGATGATAAGAAAGAAATATAGAAATCCATTTATTACTCCCTTTTTAATATGGTTGAAATGAAATAGACATTGGATAATGAATTGGGTAATAAGAATTGTGATTTCCCCCCCTTACATTTTTAGGTTAGCAAACAATTAACCAATGTAAAACAAACACAAAAAAAAAATAAAATTGAAAAACGTGAAAATCGCTTCAGAAACAAAAAACTTAAAAAAAAAAAGAAAAAACGAAAAACAGGGTAAATCCGATTTGAACTTAAAAACTGTTCAGTTATTGCAGCTGAAGGCTAGAAGCTTTGCATGATGTACAACATTCATACTTTAAAATGCAAAGCACCAGCTAATCTTGAAAGTTACATATCTTAAGTGTATACAATAAACTAATTTAACAGATTACAAAAACAAAATGCAAATTCATTCTTTTAATTTCTCCATTTGCTCTTCTTTTCAAGAGTAGCATGAAACATGTCTTCAATCCATAACAATTGCGAACATCAAATATAAATGTATTTTAAAATAAGTTAGAAAAAGAAATAAGAATATAATTGAATTATATTATTTTGATCCCAAAAAAATTAGTGATTTCACCTAAAAAATTACTCTTAACCACGTTTTCGTGCAACGCACGTGCTTCATACCAGTTAAACTAAAGTTGAACATATCATACACTTTAACATAAGATACAATTTTAAAACCAAGTACATAAAAAAAAAGAAAAAAAAGATACAACACAAAATTATAATGAGGAAGGCAAGTTGAGCCGCACCGAGCAGCAACCAAACAAAGGTGTACTCGATCACCCACGGAAACACGACACAAAAAGAAGAGTCAACGAGACCATGAACACCGAAACGTACACGTTTTTCCACAGGCATCTCCAACGCCGCTGTTAGACCAGGCAACGAAGCAACAACCACGCACTACGAGCTAATCTGAGATACACCCCCCAAGGGGACAGCAAGGTTCACTCACAGCTGAAAAAACCAAAACAAGGTCATAGATACCAATACAAACAGTCCCACAGTTAGCAGCGAATCCAGTCGGTGCAGGTGAAATTCCAGCCATCACCGGTGTTGATACATCTAGCCCTCATAAGCCCCTCCATTCATGTGCCGATACAAATCGACCGTCCAAAATGAGTAGATCTACCAGATTGATACCAGAATCAACATAGATCTGACAAGATTCGGCGGGATCTATGCGTCGCCATCTCCGTTGATGTGAGGAGATGCGCCGGCATAGCACCGTCTTCATCCATCTTTCAATCTGCAGCCGCAAACATAACACGGAAAGAATAAAACGAGGGGGGGTAGTCGTGAAGGCCTCCAACCCCACTCACGGCTGACACCGGCAAGGATTTTGTTGGTGTTAATTTTACCTGCTGGTTAATGAGAGAGAGGATAAAATGGAGAGAATCGATAATCTTAATGTTTCTTTCTTGTGATACTCGGCACAGTTGTATGATTAAGTGAACAGTCAGCATTTCCGGTTGGGCAAGTTTCCGTTCATGAACTGTGGAAGTTTAGAATCTCCATGAACCCAAGTATAAGATGAAAGCTAAGAAATTCTATCTAGAAAACCATCTAGAAAAAGTAGGGCAATAATTTTGAGAAATTCTATCTGCATTCTTCTTCAAAGCCGTTGTAATCTAACGAAACCACAACATGAAGCCTGCTGGAGTCATTCCACAAGACATCTCCAGATTGATCAAGCACCGTGTTATGAGTTGGGTGAAAAGCCCAGACTGCTGTCGGCTTTCTGCAAATATTAGCATGTGTTAACAATAAATTGATCATTGCTGTAGTATGAGCCTTCATAAATGAACAAAGGAACTTTACGAAGATAACTAAATAAGAATTTCCTCCTTCCCTCAAAACAACTTATCAGATCCTTCGGTCCAGAACCATCATCAGTTCTCGGGGTGTGGTGGTACGCATGTAAGGTATGTGCTTTATAACGCCTAAGGCACACTTAAAAACAATGAAATACAGAGTAGCATACCTGTTGAGTTGTCAAGACGCATGAATTCACGAACAATCATAAACAAAGGAGAGGTTCTGCAAATAACTTGCAATACATTTTCCAAGTTTCCAACATTACTCAGATGGCCATTTGCCAAGTTGAACGAATTGTCTATGAAAAAGCAGCCATTACAACAGTGAAAAGTACGAAGGACTTTCAGGTTCTTGTAAGAGGTATGGGAAACCAAATATTGAATTACCTACGTAACACGCAGAAGACTAAGGGGACAAAAATGGCCTCCCGCACAAGCAACCATTTGGAGTATGTGCTAGAGTGACTAGCATATGATATCTCAGTCTTGTAATATTCATATGAATACGCAAACGAGATTCCCTCCGCTAGAGCTCCACATCTAAGTTCTAACCTCAAATGGCAAAGTGGTCCAGGCAACTGTGGGTTTTGCCAAAAATTTCAAAATTGAAATTTTGCAACAGATAGGGAGATAGCGAGTGTGCTCATTCCCCTCTTCTAAATTTGGAGATAATCAATGAAAGAGAGATGACATCAAAAACTTGTTCAGAAAGGAGCTCCAAAGAACTTTGAATGACTTCGAACAAACCAATGCAGCGATACCTACAAGGGTGCATTGTGTAGGTATCTCCTCTCATAGAATCCAATTACTTGGTCAGCGACACCCCACATGATGGCCTGGCCAGGTGGGATCCTCATGAGTCTGGGGAGGAGTCCCTTCCACAAGGCAAGCAATCCTTCCTCTGCATATATTGTCGAGATAGCGTGAAACATGCCTCTATACTTCAACCCATTCCCAGATCTGCTCTGAGCCATCAGCCTTGTTTTTACGACATCAAAAGGACCAGTGCATACTGGACCGGCTGTTCCAGCAAGAAATCCCGATATCATAGACTGCCACGGTTGGAGCACTCTTCCATCACCTTCACGTTTCTTCCACAAGATGCTGTCAAAAGCATTCTTTGCCGTGAACATAGCAGCCTGGTTTGGCCCATTGCGCATAACAGTTGGGGCTGCCCCGGCCCAGAGCCCAAGGATGCCTTCTTCACGGATGATCATACGAGCACAGTGTATAGGGCCCTTGTACTTCAAATGCTCGGGGCTCAATCCTTTTTGCTGCTGCAATCTTATTTTCACAACCTGCACGACTCAAAATTTAATTAATTTTTAGTAAACCAACTAATTTGCATTATAAACATTGTACTATAATCTGGAAGTGAGGTTTTCTCATGTCGAAGACAAAGCAAAATCAACAATTTTCCAAGAGAATGAAGTGAAGGATCCACCTATACTTAATGAAGCATATATGAACACCAGAACTTCGTTGCAAATTACACACCAATGACATTGGTATGCTTTAGTACCATCCAATCATGGAATCAGGTTTACATAATGCAAACACATTTTCGACTATGTGTATGGGATAGGCAGCCAGGCAGGCGCATGAATAAGTGACGGCAATACTAAGATGATTTATATTAAGTCATACCTCCTGTAAGCCAACAAATTCCACAAAATTAATTTATCTACCCACCACTGCTATTTAGTTGCACGACCACACCCATGAACTAAGTCCAAGAGCACAAAAATATAAGTAGTATTGGGTCAAGTTGTACTAGCCAAAGACTACATTAAAAATGTTCTGATCATCGTGGAAGCTAGACCTGGTAAAGCTGTACTCACCAAATACAAAAACAAGGGGGAGTTTCCATTGGTTTTCTCTTTCTTTAGTTTATTATCTAGGATAACTGAAACGAATATTGCCAAGGCGCACTAAGGGACCAATCCATGTACAATTGAAAAGAGGAAAACATGACAGATTATGATGCCATAACTGCAGAAAGTGTTGAAATTCGAGTGAAGTGAAGAGGGTACAAGTAAGCAAGGAAGATGGAATAATGGTAAGACGAGATACCTTTGACTATACGAAAGTTCATTTAATTATGTCTTCTGAAGTGCACTGTTGGGTCAATATTTCCTAGAAATGCTACCACACTGATTAATGCTGGCATCTAGTAGGTTCCCCCATCTCCAATTCAGGATATCCACATTACTCTCGCAAATTCACTATTTGGTTCAGCACGTCAGTGTGTCCAAAAGCTCTAGTATATCCTAGGCCTAGTGAACGCGTCACTTCAATGGAGGATATATGCATTGCCTCACAAAATCAGTTGTTTTTTCAGCTGTAATGAAGCAAGCCCTTCTACGGGAAAACTAAGATATGCAAGGGAATTGGACTTGAATGGTACCTTCATAACATATAAGATCAATTCCGAATTTTTTATGGTACCACGTCGGTGTTAGCTTCTAATTACTGAGTTGCCTAATATAAGGCACCGTAAGATAGTTTCTAGTATAAATAAATGTCTAAGTAGAAGGAAGACCTGACTTAGAAATCGATTGCACATTGCATCACACGGAGGTCGGATGTAAAGCCGCCTCCAACAAACACCTCCCTAATATATTTCACACAGTGATGCTAGGAGATTAGCAAGTTGCCCTAAGATTAGATATCACTTGATCTACTTGATTAGACTAAGTCAGGCACATTACTTTCAGAAAAACAGGTATACATGTCCGCTACTCGCCTTTCTTCACCTGAAAAAGCAATTGCAATAGCATGAACTGTTATTGTATGAACTAAAATAAGCTATTTCATGTAGATATGGTACTATAATATCGAACGAATATTTAAAGATTGATGCAGGAACAGTGGGAGATACTCCACTCTATCATCATAAGTGCATTTCTTCGTCATAGCACATTATCTCTCGTCGTATGGACAGATATACTAGTCCGCGGAATGTTTCAAATTTACTCTATGTCAGCAGTAGGTAAGTCACCATATCCTAGTTTTTGTCCCATAAAAATCGCATCATACAAAAGTTTCCAAGGCTAGTGTACGACCACTCTGAAAGAAGAATACAGACCAGCAACATCTAAATTGCCCTCGTTCAAAATGTAGGGCAAACTACCCAATAGCTAAGCAATTCAGTTTTATCCGATGAGCTCCAAATGTGTCTTTGACAACATGTCAAAATTTCTTCCATCAATTGCTTTAAACTTTTAGCGGCTGGAATGCAAACTAACAGCGCATCGCATCTGTTAACTGCGAAAGATTACTAGTGCTAGCTTCAACATACACTACTGCAAATCTCTTTCTGTTGACAACGGTCAGTTTACTTAACTAGGGAAACAGTTGTTGCTAGCCCATCATGGCAACGCACTTTTGATCGCTGGTGTCCTGCTCTCACGACACGTCAAGAAATGTTCAACGGTCAAAGCTCAACGCTACCAATCTAGTCACCCCGAAGCGCACGCCCTAGTCATGTGCGCTCCTTTGATACTGAAATGTTTTAAGTCTTGAAATCGATGGCGCGTCTTCCCCCAAAGTGGTCAGCCTTAGGCCTTCCCCTAAGGGGTCGACCCAAACTCCCTCTCCTTGCCCCTTGGGAGGGGCTCCCCTCCCTTAAGGGTCCTCCCTCCTTGCTCCCTGGGAGGAGCTTGTTCCTTGGGGGCTCCTTCTCCTTTCCCCTTGGGTGCTTCCTCTCCTTGGAGGCTCCCTCGCCTCATCCCTTGTTCTCTCCTCCCTTTGGCAACTCTATGTTCCATAACTTTTGTCGCTGCGCCTGAGCGCTGTTTCCGAGTCACGTGCCCCTGGCAAGACGCTTGACAATGCGCGAGCGCCGCCTCCTTCTATGTGTGCCCCAGACATTCTTTTCCTTGGCCATGCCCATGCATTGTCGCCATGTCATGTGTTGCCGCACATCACTTAGTGCGAGCGACCTTGCCCCTGTGCCATTAACATCGAGCATGCTCCCCGCACCGCACACATCTCGTCGCATCAATGCACTGCTGTATTCATATGGTTGCGCCCCCCAGCACTCTGTCACTCTGCCACGCCTCGACGTTGTTCCATTTGTTCACCACACCATGTGCACCTAGTCTTGGTCGTAGAACACGCTTCGACCCTCTTTCTAGAGTGTGCAACATCCCTCAGGGTAGGCGATTCCTCCAAGACACTACCTCAGGTTGTTCCAAGAACTCCGACATGAGAAATGCCCTCCCGCTAGGTAGGCGACTACATTGGGACACTATCTCGGCCCATCGGGTAGGCAACTCCTCCAGAACACTACCTTGCTGCAGCAGAAGGACTCATGGCGTGAATAGGCGACTCCTCCAGAACACTATTTCAGTTAGGGAGCTCCAAGTGCTCCGGCATAAGGACTCCCTTCCTGCCAGGTAGGCGACTCTTCCAGGATACTAGCTCAGTCCGTCGGGTACGCGACTCCTTCGGGACACTACCTCGACCCCTCATGTAGTCGTCTCCTCTGGAAAACTAACTTGGTTCACTCTGAGTGCTCTAGCACAAGGACTTACCCACAAGATAGGCGACTCCTCCAGGACACTTGCGGGCTCTTCATCAGCACCCATAAGGACCATGACCCCGGGGTCACTCCGAGACGAGATTGTCGCGCCTAGTCCTCCGGACAGTTAGGCACCAGGCCTTCCCAACCGCTATCAGTTATCCGTGTCTCTCGATGCTCCTATAGGACTTAGCAAGGTCTTTGGATTGCTAGTTAGATCAAGAGTTTTTTTTGGCTACACCGCGTTGTGTGAGCCAGCCTTTACAGATAGAAAGAGCAAAATTTTGCGGACTTGACAATCTGAGGAGCGCCAGCATTTGTGGCCTCCTCGGTGAGGTGTCACTCCCAAGGAGCGCCATTTGGCTCTTGATGACATCATCTTCTCAACCCCTATAAATAGGGGACTTGAGAATTCATTCTCATAAGAACATAACTTATTTTCACATTTCACTTCTCACTCTAAAATCTCAGAGCTTAGGATTTCTAGAGAGAGAAACACTTTGGAGCTCAATGCTAGACCCTGAATTCGAACCCTAACTCTGGACCTAATCATTGGACTCTGATAGCTACGAGCACCTTCGCCCTTGCAGCACTGCCACTCCTCACGCTTTATCTGGAAAGCTTTCGTCTCTGCCTTGTTCTATCCTTTTTCTGTCCCACACCAGCACACTTGGCTTCTGACTCGGACAACATTCTTTATGGCACCTCTACGCATACAGTGGACCCGCTGCCTTAACATCAACAGTTACTACCTTCACCGGACCGATTGCTTTTCATGTAAGCATGCTTAAAGCTATGAGTCCATTTCAATCACTAAAATCATTGTGCATCATCGGATTAAATCCTTTATAATAGCCTTAGTATTACACCCTCCATTAACTTCTCATTTTGACTTTTTAAAGAATACGAGAAATTGAACTCAAATGGCAGTCATAGATAAAATAAGTATTGCCCGACAAGTCAAGCTAATAAAAAGTAGGGTGTAATCAACATTTACACGGACTTACAAAAGGTCAAAAAGTCGAGAGAAAATATCTAGCATTGACTATGCACATGGCTAATAGCTAACCTCAAATGGCGTAACAATAACAAGGGCCTCGAGCACACCCGCCCCGAACCCGGAAAGCAGCCTGTCCCGGTTACTGATGTGGCCTGTTTCCGGGTCTTTGAACGCGCTCTGGAGCACCGCATTAGAGCCCATCCGGAGCGCGTACTTGAGGGTCAGATGGGTGGCGAACGGGGTCAGGCCCTTCCACAGGGCCCGAACGCCCTCAGTACGCGCCACGGTGACGCCGCAGTGGACGATGCCTTTGTAGGTGGTGGTCCGGTCCAGCTGCAAGCGGGTCTTGATGACGTCGATGGGCTGCAGGCACGAGGCCTCCACGATGCCCCCGAGCGACCCGGCTATGGCCTTCACGTAGGGCGGGATTGTTTTTTTGGTGGGTTCGGCCATTTGGGGGAGTTCAATTTGGTGCTCAATTGGGTCCGCGTTTGTGGAAGGAAGGAGGAGAAAGCAAAAACGGGATGTTTTGCCTTGTGGAGCCTGCTTGTGTTTCTTATGCGGAGAAGACCATTTTCACAAGCAGCGAGCAGCGAAAGCTCTAAGGCATCTCTGCCACTTGAATAATGCTGCCATTGAGACAAGCAGCGAGCAGTGTGAGTAGTTTTTGTTGCATTTTTATGTTCGGTGTCAGGAGCCAATAACCACGGTTCACTTTCGACCCTTGGGTTTTATTTTCATTTCATCCAAGAATATTATAAAAACTCGTTTATAGATTTTAAACATAAAAAAATGGAGTTTAGCGATAAACAGGAGACTACTACTATCAACTTTATTAATTGGGCATGGAAAAATGAGCTAATGACTTCTTGTGCTTCATACGTTGTGCGATTTTCCTCTCATCTACTTCGACTCCATAGTTAAGCAAATGGTGCACCTTAAACGATCAATTTTAACACCGTAGAATTAAAGTTGCATTTATTTTCAACTCATTGAGAACTAGTATTTCAAATATGATTCTTTTGCTTTTCCTTTTTTAGATGCCCTTCGCTTTCTACGGCCTGCTCCTTTAATAATAATAAGAAATATCAAGAGTTGACAAAAATTGATCTACGTTAAACGCATGGTAAAGGAAATTAAATAAGTAGCTTACAATGCCAAATTAAAATACTATTGACAACAACAATCACAAAATAGCAAACAAACAAAAGAGAGCAGAAGCCACAAGCTCTTCACCTTATGAACAAAGAGCATGTCACCGAGGGCTATTTGCGGGGAACATCAACTGAATACTGTCCAGGCTATATTGTCCGGAGATGTCTGGATTGTTATTGAGAGGGCTCGGTTGAACAGTGTAAAGGTCTGACCGCTCATTCTCACCAAGCAAGCTAAGAGTCTTTTCATGGTCATGTTGATTAACCCAAGGATGCTTAGTGAACTTCCTTAAGCCTTCTAGTTCCATTGCCACTTCCTTCATTGCAGGCCTATCCTCTCCATTCAGGTTGTGGCATTTCTTCACAAGCTCAGCAACTATCTGGAGTTGCTCTAAAGTCCCTTCAATTCCCTCAACACTCGAGGCTCGAGAATATGAAATAAGCGGTTTTTCCTCATGGACATGATGAAATACGCCGCTAGATTTCTTTCTTCTTGGCTTCTCTCCGGACAAAGGGGCTTTTTCCCTGTTAAAAGCTCCACCAGAACCACTCCAAAGCTATAAACATCACTCTTATCCGTCAACCGGCTTGTATGGAGGTACTCAGGATCCAAATATCCTAGCGTCCCTTGAACTAGTGTAGTCACTTGTTCTTGATCCAAAGGAATCAACCTAGAAGATCTGAAATATGATATTTTCGTCGTGTAATGTTCGTCTAGTAAAATGTTGGCAGACTTGACATCTCTATGAATGATTGGCTTTGAAGCTGGTGAATGAAGATAAGCGAGTGCACCGGCAGATTCAGTGGCTATTCGTAAGCGATTCTCCCATGACAACCAAGACATGCCCCCTCTACTGTGGATATGGTGGAAGAGAGTACCGTTAGAGACAAATTCATAAACAAGTAAGGGGACTTCACTCTCCAAACAATAGCCTATGAGCTTCACCACATTTCGATGGTTAACCTGCGTCAGGATAATCATCTCATTGATGAACTGCTCTATTTGGCTCTCATCCATTAGCCTCGACTTCTTGATTGCAACTACGCGTTTATTGGGTAGGATTCCTTTATACACAGTACCAGAACCACCTCGGTCAACAATCCTTTCTTCAGCGTAGTCATTAGTAGCCTTTTCTAACTCTTCAGCAGTAAAGACTTTTGTTGACTCAACTCCACCCTCGTTCGAAGAAACTTGTTGTTTCAACAATAAACCACCATTTTGCTGAAAGAATTTCTCTTTGGTTTTAATGAGCTTCCTTCTCCTGATGCTAAAATAGAGCTAAGTTATCCCAATGAGTATGGACAAGAAGCCAAATCCCGTTCCTAGAAGAAATTTTGAAACACGTTATCATTATGTCAGCACAAATTGTGGTGATATGTACTCTTATGTCCTGCTTGGATTCCTTTGGACTACTCAACTACAAAGATATTATACAAAGATATAGACTTTAATGGTATTTCAGTTGTTCTTAAAACAAAAGGACATGCTAATTTAGTGTTTAAAACAAGTAGCTATAGCTCAAACATGAAGTGCTAATGTTCGGAAGAAATCAACATGAAGTGCATTATTTCAGTTGTATGCAAGCAGTTTAGGGGGAAGAAAACATTCCAAACCAAAATTTTGGTCCTTTAACTTTCCAAATTCAGTGGGGTATATTTGTTTGCTAAAATATAAGAGCATGAAACAAGTTTGACACATTCAAAGACGAGAAATAGGCCTAAAATGAAAGTCAACGCGAGAGAGGTGATTAATGATCAAATTTTTAAGTTGAAAGCTGCACATACAGCATGCCTAACCACAAAATGGCCGGTACGACTACAAATTTCAGTACTTGTAAATTTTGCAAGGCAGATGGAAAAAAAGACAAGAATTCAGCTTGAACATAAAATGAGATGGAAATAGAAGTTTATCCTAAGATAAATTACCTAGAGAGAACTTGATCACTGGGAATTGAGAGTTCTTAGCAATGCAACCACGCCCACTCTTTTGGCCATCTCCAATGTATCCATGAGGACAAGAACAGTTATAGCTCCCCGGATTGTTGATGCATATCTTGTCACACGTATTGGCGTCTGGATTCGCTCACTCGTTGATATCTGGGAAGAGAAGCATTACAAAGACCTAATGTCACAATCTATTACCAAGTCAAAACTAGATGCCTAGAGGTTGTTTGCTGTTACATTTCATTTAAAGATGAATAAGTTCTCTTGTATTCAGTTTGTAGCAAAAAATTGTGAGTGTGATAAAGTGTTTTTAATTGAGAACTTCCACCACATCTCAACATGTTCTGATTAGAAATGGGTGTGATTAGTTTCTGTCATGGATTATGAACACTTGCATACTAGCTAACTTTGGCAGCCTGGACTGATATAGGGATTGCCCTCGTAACCTTTGTTGCAGCTGCAGCGGTACCCTCCAAAACCGGAGTCTGAATCTACACAATAACTATTTGACTCGCACGCCAAATCATTTGATTTTTGAGCTTCAATGCAACTTTGGTTCCCAATCACCCAGTCGAGCGCCAATGGAACTTTAGCCAGGTCCTGTTCTTGAAGTCAGGATCAGAAAAGTCCGATGCACCACGAAAAGTGAAGCTATTTAGCTCTCCAAGAAACGCGTAGCTACAAGGATCAAAGGACCAGACGCCCATGTGGTTTTTCAAGCTACTAAGTGAAGTGAGGTAGTTATTTAAACCCTTTGGCATGGACGTTTGGCAACACCCGATTCCTGAGCACGACCCGTTCAGCACGTCCTCGGCTTTTGACCACAGCGACACGCACCCGCTAGTGAAATTGCGCTGGTCGTCTCCGTCTATCAGAGCAAAATCATCGCATCCAATGACCGTGAAAGTGTTAGCTTCGGAGAAGCTGTATGGCGTCTTCCCGAGATCAGTCCAGGAGGTGTTTTCGTGGACCAAACCGCCCGTTCGGTTGTAGCATTTCTTAGCCACGGCGTTGTGAACACGGAGCTGAGTATCTGAAATGCCATAAATTTCAATACTACCTAAGAAGGGTTTGGGAGGGTAGAAGGAAGTGTTGCAGGAGATGTCGAACCACTCGCCTATGGAACAACCCGATCCGAGCCCGATGCCAAACGGATATGGAACGGTCAAGTTCCCGCATCGCGTTTGGCAGCCGGGCTTGGCAATGGTCTTCACTTTGGTGATGGTGGTGGTCGCGGTGGTGTTGTCCGTGGACGTGACCGACGTCAAGGCTATGTTGGTGCATGTGCGTGCCGGTTTCTTTTGTCAATAATAAGATAATGGTACATCATAAGCACGTGTTATAAAATTTTCTGAGGTTAGCCTTCAAGCTGTACATATTTGACAAGTTTTACGAGCACATTTCTCGTTAGGCAAAACATCCGATGCCTCATGCATATATTACGATGTGGCGGGACCATAGTACCAATAATACTAAAAGCATACTAAATGCAACATTATCCTCATTTATGCATACTAACTCTAGCATGATAAAAGCTACTAAAATTTTTGCTTCCTTCGTTCGGGTAGATATGACATATTCTATAGTGTAGCAACGTAAATCACATAATAAGTAACAAAAGTCATATAAAATTAGGATCATTATGTCAAGGATATTTTTCGATCCAGAGGGACTGAATAATTTGAGTCGGTCAATATGGAAATACGCATGAAGTTTTTTTGCCTTTTCACGGCTAAATATGTACATGCTTGTTAAAGTTAGGTAATCACTATTTAGTTTGACTTAAAATGACTCTCCCAAAACATTTTTAAGTATAGTTTAAACAAGGATGCATCCCAACCAATTTATGGCGGAAAAAGTATTTTTGAAGATCGCAAGGGAATCACTAGTTCCATGTCTTATGAAATGGCTGCTTGGTCCTTTTGCTCGGTCAAATCAGAAACCAAAGCACACTTTAAGGGCTGCTGAAGGTATTGCACTACCATTGAAATGCATTAGGCAAATTTCTTTTGACCAGAAATCGAAGCCGAAAGAATTACCGGGTAACTCCAAATTTCAGGCTATCTTTCAGCTACATTTATAATTCATCATTCACCCTTATCGTGCATCTGTGGAAGCATACAACCAATCTCGTTTTGGTTGGCAACTTGCTTCAATAAGATGACATTGAAAATTGGTGTTGAGTTTCACTGTATTAACGTAAAGAGAGTCTGCTGCGGTCCAGCAGCAATATCCACCTTAGCATCTAAGGATACTTCTGCATTGGCAAAAGGATAACTGACAAACTCCTTGTTTTTACTTTCCCAGATCTTGGGCACTGAGGATATCATTGAACTGATTGACCATATTATATATGACTTTTGCTATCTAGTATCAGATTTTCACCTGTATAGTATGGACAGGATATCGACGGTCCAACTAAAGGAATCCAGATATCTGGGAGCTTTTGCTTGCCATGTACGAATTGACATCTATCAACACTATGTACATGACATGTTGCTGTGAAGGGATCTCAATTTCTACGTGACCTTTTTGTACGATGCGTATTTATGACCTGTCTCATGGTTGATTTCTAAATAGGGATGTGGAAGTACTTTGCTTAAGTAAATCACGGTCTCTCATAATATAATGACAAGTTGTAATGCACCATAAGGTGACTATCAAAAGTTTATATTTTTATATTATCAACGCTATTCTTCTATTTTATCAAAAAAAATAATAAAAAATGACCCTTTTGAAGATCTCACTTCAAAGTAACATGTCAAATTGGTTCCGTGCATTAAGGAAAAAAAAAAGGAGAATTATTTCATATGATCTAGCAGCTTTGTTCAACTCGATCTCTTGCCGCTTCAAATAGTTCATAGCTTCTTGATGAATGCAAAAGAATGTACAAAGAAAGACAAGCAATGCATGGTGAAGCTTGACTTGAGATTGAGACGTGGGATGCTTCATTCTCACTTTCCTCGTTTACCCTGCTAGCTATGGCCCTGAAAGTCACCCTACTAGCTATGGTCGCGAAAGTCATTCATTACCATCCAATATACATATGCTGCTTCCTATCGATCGATTGAGTAAAAAGTGCAAGAGAAGCTGCAGCGTAGGGGGAACGAATCTGGTCGACATATAATCCAATCCAAGTCTACTTTCAGTACTCTCATAATGCTTCTTTCTCCATCTACAGCCATCTTTTTGTTTTTCCCCTCCCTCCGGATACGTCACTTATATCGGAGTTTAGTTTTGACGTTTCATATTAAGGGGCCGTTTGACGGAGTTTTTTTTTGCTCTTTTTTTTTCAGTTTTAAAAATTGGGAAAAAATGGGGTGTTTGGTGACTCTTTTTTTTTTCCAATTTAAAAACCCACTTTTTAAATTGTAGAGTAAAAAAAAAAAGAGGAAAAAGCTATTTTTTTTCACTTTAAATTTTTTTTTGAGACCTCCACCACAACGCACCCACCGCTGCCCGGCAGCCATCGACAACCACCTCCGACCGTCGGCAGCCACCACCGCCGCCAGACAGCAACCACCGACAGCCACCTCCGGCCGGCGGCAACCACCACCGGGCGGTCACCTCCGACAGCCACCACCACAGCCACCTTCGACCGCCGGCAGCCACCACTGGGCAGTGGTGGGCGGTGGCCACCACCACTGGCCGGAGGCCACTCCGGCCACCACCGCCGGCAGCAACCTCCGGCAGCCACCGCCCACCGCCGCCAGACAGCAACCACCGACAGCCACCACCGCCGCCGGCAACCACCTCCGGCCACCACCGCCGGCAGCGACTGCCACGACAACTGCAGGCCACCACCACCGTCGACCACCGCTACGCCCCACCACTGCCACCGCAAACCACCACAAAAAAAAAGTAAATTTTAAGGGTTACCAAACACCAAAAAAAAAAACTCAAAAAAAAAAGAGTTATCAAACACCCACTTGTTTTTGTAAAAAAAAATAAAATTAAGCTACTCTTTAAAAACTGCTCTTTAAAAATTGACCACTGAAAAAAAAAGCTGTGTCAAACAGACCCTAAGTCAATTATATCGGAGGCTGAGTTTTGATGTTTCATGCTAAGTGTCACACTATCCATGGCTAGCGAGATACTCATAAAACAACTAATTCATACTGTTTTAGTTGCAAAAGAACCTAACGTAGCGATAACAAGATAACTTCTCATAAACTTTATGAATCAAGAACAACTGTTAGACAGATGGCAAAGGAGAACGACAGACGGAAATCCTAAATCAAGTGTTTCACAATGCCCCTAATACTTTGAAGGATCTTTACTGTTAGATATATATATATATATATATATATATATATATATATATATATATATATATATATATATATGTAAATTGCCTATTCCTTATTATCGTTCGTCTAGAATATTTTATAGCTCTTTTAAGTCATGTAGCACTCTTCAGGATAGTCTTTTTATGCTTATAAAAAGACTTCATTGTGCTTAGTTTTATAAATAACCTTCTAAAATAATTATCTTTCCCTCCATTTTTTCTATCATTGTATTTGTGCCGTTCACCCGATCAGCTCATGTGCTTTTCTTTTCGTATTCTTCTTTTCTTTTTGAGTTAAAAAAATTTGGTCTTTCTTTTCTGCCCTTCCTTTGCAGTGATATTCGGCTACGTTGAAAACCTAGTGATTTTCTGGTACCACAGCGTGCGTTACATCGTCAGTAGTTTTGTGCTCTGATTGTCTTTTCCCTTCTTTGTTCTGAATTTTTTCTACTTCATATGTTGTTGACACGAGTTTATGGGTTTCCCTTTAGTTGACCAGTTCATGCTATTTTGCCCCTATTTTTTTTTGTACCTTAGACCGGCTTCCGCTCTTCTTCATTACTTCTGAAGTCTCTCCCGCTATCCGTTTGCTTTGATCCTCTTTAGGTTTTTTTATTTTTTGAGCCTCCCATTCTACTACTATATTACTTCTTGCTTTCATTTCGTGGCTATCATGGATCTTGTTCTTAGTCGTTGTAGCTCATTCTGAAACCTCCAATATCGTCAGACTTCATCCCGAGATCCTGCTCTTCTTCTTAGTTGCCGGACCTCACCACGAGACCTATATGTTTGTCGAATTTTGTCCCGGGACTTTTGCTTTTTTCTTAGTTGCCGGACCTTATCCCGAGACTTCTATGGTCGTCCAACTTTGTCCCGGGACTCTTGCTCTATTCTTGGTCGCCAGACCTCGCCCTGAAACCTTAATGGTTGGCGTACTTCGCCCCTTGAACTCCTGTCTGTTCTTGCATCGCCAGACTCCACATATGGAATCTCAACTTGGATCTCACTTAATACAACTAGTATCAAGACACCGCTTCGGACTTAACCTCCAAACTCAAACTTGCTCTTCTCTACAACTTGAGTTTGACGGGGAACATTAGATAATACATATGTTGATTGCCTGTTCTGTGTTATCTTACGTCTAGAATTCTATTGTTCTCCTAAGTCAAGTAGGACTATTCATGATATTCTTTCATATCTATACATTCCTATATAAAGGCTCCATTCTATTCAGTTTTATAAATAATTCTCTAATATAATTATCTTTCCCTTCACATTTTCTATCGTGTTATCTCGTAGAATTCGCTGGCGGTGCTATGCAAGAAGACTTTTAAGTCTTCTTTTCTACCATAGTATCGCTCCTTGTGGAAAATATAGTACGATGTACTTACGATGCAAGGACATATATATCTTTGAACTTATCCCGAGGTTTGAAATTATAGTAAGATATACTTGATGATGCAAGGAAATATCTTTGAACTTATGTAAGATTTGGACTTACCATCTCATGTGGGGTTTAGTCCATTAACTTTGGGACCCGCCGGTCCACACTAGAGTGGGTGGAATGGCCAGACTAGTCCAAGGTTCCAATCAGATCAGATCGTCGCATCTGGCATACATCGGTCAACTACGGTCAACTCCGTCTCGAAGGTTGGCTATGGTCTTAATTTAGGGTTATATGAATGCCCGTCTTGCCTTCCAAAAAACATGCACAAGCCTATCCTGCGTCCTAATAAACGTGGCACAAGCCCAAACAGTTTCTGCTAATCCTATTAAAATTCCAAATAGTAGTAACATGCAAACACCGTTCTGTCTCGTTTTGTTAAGATTATTAATCATTAAAGGCCTTAATTCTCGACCGTGGTCCTCAATTTATTTTATAATGGTGATATACCATAGAAAAATGCTATTTCGATCCAGATTCTATTTTAGAAATGCACTTGGCATTCCATGCACTAGTTTTATCGAAAAGAATCCCGAGCTGTGAGTCTACCAGTAGGCCTATTGGCTGCTGGCGCCTGACAAATATCCCAAGTTATGCCATTGATAAGCTCAAGGGTGCAGCTTTAACTACCAAGGTTAAGAAACTGGCTATTGCAGTTAGCGTTTCGAGTGAAAGAAATTTAAGGAGTTTTAACCACAACATGCAGCCTGCTGGAGCCCTTCTAAAAGACATCTCCAGATTGATCGAACACCGTGTTATGAGTTGACGGAAAATCCCAGATTGCTGTTGTCTCTCTGCAAATATTAGCATTTGTTAACCACATTGCATGTGGGAAAATTGCTCAATGCTGTAGTGTGAACCTTCATGGATTTTTTTGAGCCTCAATGAACAAAAGAACTACGAAATTAAATAAATAAGAATTTCCTTCTTCCCTCTAAACAACCCGTCAAATTATCCGGTCCAGAACCATCGCCAGTTCTCGGAGTGTGGTGGTGTGTACGGTACGTGATCTATATTATAACAGCGGTTACCATCTTTAGCTGATTCTAAAGCACACAGAAAAACAACGAATAACACATATGCTAGCATACCTGTTGAGTTGTCAAGACACACACTTTCATGAACCATCATAAACGAAGGAGAGGTTCTGCAAATAACTTTGATTGCAAAAGTTTCCAACAATACTTTGAAAAAAAAATAAAAAATAAAAAATAAAATTGGGAAATTGCACCCCGTCTCCCATGACCCCGTTCCTCGAGACCCCGTCCGCTCTGCCTCTCAATCTCTCACTCTTTCACCTCAGTCTCTCTCTCTCTCTCTCTCTCTCTTTCTTTCTTTCTTCGTGACCGCCGACCGGTGACTACACTCCGATTGTGAGTCCGTGACGATGGCGACGGCCACTGCCCGAGCGCCCGAGCACGAGCTGTGACCAGATCTGAATGCCGGATCGTTTCTCGAGCTGCGGGTGCCGCTGTGCGACTGATAGTGACGAGCGACGCCACGATGACCAAGTTGTCAACGACAGTGCAGTTGCAGCCTGCAGGCGACGCCGCGACTGACCGACGGGAGACGCCGACAGGTCACCGGCGAGCTTCTCTCATTCTCTGCTGACTGGCTGACTGCTGTTACTTCCCATCTTGAGGTAAGCTGCTTCTTTATCTTGAAATTGTAGTTTAATTTCTGTAATTGATTATATAGAAATTTAAAAAATATGTTTGTTTAATTTGCTTGTTAATTCTTAATTGCTAAGCAGAAATTATGCCTTCATTATATATATTTATGTTCCCTAATGAAAATGCTAAACCAAATAATGAATTATGCCTTGATTATATATATTGCAGAAATTATTAGTGATTTGGTGGAAGTTGGAACACCTTAATTATTTGGTTAATTTGTTTTTCTAATTCTTAATTGGCTAATTGCTTTTCTAATTCATAATTTAGTGCATAGATAGTTTATAATTGTGCTGGAATGTAACGTTGGGCTTGAGTTTGTTTGGCTATTTAATTTTAAAATTGGGAAGTTAAAAGTGTACTGTTTTGTTGGAATTTGATGTTGTGTTGAGATTGGGAGGTGGGGCTTGAGCTCGAGAGCGGAGGTTGATCTTGAAATGTGATTTAGTTTTAAAATTGGGAGTTTGATATTGAGCTTGAAATGTACAGTTATTTAATTATGTGAATTTGTGTTGAGAACTGAGATTTAGAGATTTTATTCCAATGCGTGCGGTGTGTGTTTTTTTTCCCAGAATGAAAATTTTTTTTGAAAGAAAGGAAAATTGGTAGAATCCTCGCAGTCTAATCAAGATAGTATTATTTTCCTGGTTCCGCTCCCGTGGCCATTTGCCCAGTTGAAGAATTGTCTATCAAAACGCAGCTGCTAAAACAGCGAAAATTACAAAGGACTTCCAGGTTCTTGTAAGAGGTTTGGGAAACCAGAAATGGAATTACCTACATAACGAGTGGAGGACTGGGGGGACCAAAATATGATAGCTCAGTCTTGTAATACTTGAAATGAACACGCAAATGAGATTGCCACCGCTAGAGCTCCACGTCCAAGTTCTCACCTCAAATGGCAAAGAGGTCCAGGCTTCTGTGGGTTTTGTTAGAGTATTTTAACAAAAAATTCTTTTTTTCTTTGAGATCGGTTTTGAAAAAAACATTGAAGTTTTTGAATAAAATCATAAAGTGCTTTAGTCCCACATTGCTTGAAAATGAAAAGTTAAAAATTTCTTACATACTAATTTTTGAAAAGTTCTTGTCCCACATTGGCTGTTGTAAAAGACTTTAGGGAGTATATGAAGTAACACTCATTGGCCTCCGAGTAAGATGTACCGTAATGGGGGGAATGACAAATTGGGGGAGATACGAGTTTCTGAAATTTACGGATGCATTGTGGGAACAACAATCATATTTTTTATTGCAGTATTTTATTTCTGAAATGAATTTTGATTTATTTCTTTGTAACAGATTTCCAATAGCTCTTTTTCTTCACCTATAAAAGGAGACCTTTCCAACACACAACTCTCAAGCTCTCTTTTCTGATTTCTAAACACTTAGACTAGTGGGCATCTTGGTAAGGTATCGAGTGAAGCTTCTGCTTCATTCGTTTGTGCAGAATTACGAGTGAAGTAATAGTGAAAGTTGGACTGTTGTATCCCGAAGGAGACGCGTTAACCTTGCTGCACCGGTGGGATATTCTCCGAAGGGGGGCAAATCGTCTTAAGAGAGCGACCTAATCCGCGCCTCAGCCAGCTGTTTTATACTATAATTTTGGAGTTGTTCTTGCCTGTTTCTTGTAACAATTCCAACAGGTTTTGCCAAGAATTTCAAATTGAAATGTTGCAACCGATAGGGTGATAAAAAGCGTGTTCCTTATTTTGGAGGTAACAAATGAAGGAGAGATGACATCAAAAACTTGTTAAAAAAGAAATTGAATGACTTCAAACCAATATATTTCACACAGCGATTCTAGGAGATTAGCAAGTTGCCCTAAGATCAGATATCACTCGATTTACTTGATTGGACTAAGTCAGGCTTACTCGCCTTTCCTCACCTGAAGAAGCAATTAATTCTATAGCACAAACTGTTATGAATTGAAATAAGCTAGTTCACGTAGATACGGTACTCGCATATTGAAGGATTATTATTTAAAGATAGAGGAGGGAGCAGTGGGAGACACTCCACTCTACTATAATAAGCACATTCCTTAGTCACAGGAACATAGTACGCTCTCTCTTGTCGTAGGGAGAGATATGAATAGGTATCCAGAGCGTATCAAATTTACTCTATTTTAACGGTGGTAAGTTAGCATATCATAATTTTTGTCCCATAAAAATCACATCATACAAGAGTTTCCAAGGCTAATGCACGACCACTTTGAAAGAAGCATACAGATCAACATCGTACGAAATTGTCCTCGTTGCAAATGTAGGCAAACTACGCAATAACTAAGCAATTTAGTTATGCTATTGATAAGCTCCAAATGCATCAAAATTTCTTCTACCGATTGCTTTAAAACTTTTAGTGAAAACTAACAGCGGATTGTATACTGCTGCCAAAAGTTACCAGTGCTAGCTTTAAACATACACTATTACGAATCGCTTTCAGTCAACAATGACTAGCTTACTTATTACTAGCATCACCAGACCGATTACTCCTCATGTAGGTGCGCTTAAAGCTGAGAAATTGACGCATATTGTTGTCTATCAACAGATTAAGTGTGTTAATATCCTTACTATTACTCCCTCCATTGATTTTTCTATTTTGACTTTACTCAAACTACAAGGGTTTGAACTCAAATGACAGTCATAGACTCGATAAGTATTATTCTGACAACTCAAGCTAGGGTAAGAACAATAAATATAGTTAATATTTACACGACTAAGTACTAACAACAATTTTTTTTGTGCCCTTTTCTCTCTCTCAAACCTTTTTCTCTGCCTTCTCTCTAGAAACTCATCACAGAAGGCCACCCTAGCCACCCCACCGTGCTTCCGCGCTCGTGGGGCGGTGGCTGCTCCGGCGGCATAATATGTAGTTTTGTCGTAACGTCTGTATGGTGATACCATTTTGAGGAGTGATCGGAATTTGGCCGGCGACAGCACTGAAGGGAAGATAACGACAACGAGATGACGACGCCTCTCCTCAGATCTGAACAGAGATGGCGACCTTGCCGGAAAGGCTCAGATCTCGGTCGATCTTGCCACTGACCGGATGACGACGACGGCACGACAAAGAGCACCTCTCCCCTGAACCGATCGACAATGGCGCATCACCGGAAATTTTGACAGTGGTCGGAATGGCGTTTAACCGGATTTGCTGGATTGACCTTCCTCTTTTTGCATCTTCCCCTTATGGGCCTCTATTGGCTTGGAGCTTGCATGTCTTATTTGTGTCTGCATTCCTTATGGGTATAGAGATTGTTTGGTCCGGTTTCGGTACGAGATAGCGGAAGATTGTAAATTTGTCTTTTTGAAAATACGTGTGTTAGCGCCTCCATAGAGGGTTATTTCAGTTTTGGGGGTACCGCGGTTGTTTCCGATTATCTGCTCAAATGGTATTTTATAGTATTCGTTTTGTTTTAGTACACTAGGTGTGTTTATAACCTTTAGACTTGTGCTTATTACTTAAAGTTAATTTAAAGTGTAAGATATGTTCTACTTTAATTTAATTATAATTAGTTTTGAGTTTATAGGTTCGTTATTAGTTTATGATGGTCGTGTATACACTGAGTTAAGGGATTGTCGTGACCTTTATTAGCCTTTGGACAACTCTGTAACCCTTTTAATTATCAATGCTATTCTCTTATTAAAAAAAAAAAAAAGTACTAACATTTATTGAAAAAAGAAGGAATATCTAGTATTTAGTACACACGTGGCAAATAGCTAACCTCAATTGGCGTAACAATAACAAGGCCTCGAGCACACCCGCCCCGAACCCGGTAAGCAGCCTGTCCCGGTTAGTGATGTCGCCTGTTTCGGGTCCTTGAATGTGCTCTGGGGGACCGCAAAAAGATTGGGCTTTCGAGTGGTGTGGTTCCTATGCTTGCTAAGTTTCTACCGGTTACACTGTTTTTTGGTTTGTGACCAAGAAAAATAAATTTAAAAACACAAAAGTAGTAATCTGTCTCAAATAAATTGATCGCTTTTTTTACACGCAGATTAAGGATATATATATATCTCATATATTGTGTATTTCTCATTCTATCCTTTAGAGAGAGGAGGGGAAGAAAGTGTGCCCTGCCCAGAAAAGAGAAAATGAGTTAGTGGAGTGTTAAATGTGGCAAAAGAAATAGAATAATAGGGAGTAAATTATAAGAAAGTAAGTCAGGATAGAGAAAATGAGTTGGTGGAGAGTTAAATGTGAAGAGAAAAATAAAATAAAAAAGTATAAACAGGGGTTAATAGATAAAAATACTTACAAAATCTTTCTTAATTTTGAAAGTAAGCAATTTTTGTAGAAAAAAGATAGTTCAAAAAAGAAATATGATCAATTTTTGTGGGACGGACGCATTATTAGGATACCAACCAAGATTTTGCTTGTCGCTGAATTCATGCTTTTCTTTAAATTCATTAGCATGAGCTTCTCTGAATATTTTTGACACTTTCAAAGTTGTAACTTCACAGGGTTTTAAAAAGCCAGAAAGTATTTCTGAATGTAGGATTTAGTCTGTCGTAAAACTCCTTACTCTTGTAGCCGATTCCTTCTTAAGTGTTGTAGTTCCAGGGATTTAATTAGAAAGTCGCGTTCCAATCGGGTGTAGTTGCTCGGATAAAATATCTGCTCTTGTAACTTACGTCTTGTTTTCGAAATGAAATTCTCTTGATTAAACGGCAAAAAAAAAAAAAAAAAAAGATCTGGTAAGTGTTAGAAATAGATGTGGCCCAGCCCAGCAGTAACAACAAATATGCGGATGAGCCCAACATTTCTTCTCTTAAAGCAATTTAGTTCATATGAGTTGAGCCCAATCAAATTTGATAGAGGCCGAGGTTGTTAAGGGTTTAGCATATAGTCTAGAAATTAAACTATCGGCAAATACAAACCCGTAATCTGATCTGAACTGCTGAAAAGGTAAAAGAAAACATCGCCAACGATGAACCCATATCAAACTTAACGCTTGCTTGGTAGGAGATATGTACATTCACAAAGGTAATTAAAATACAAACCAATTTGAAGCCTTCCACAATTACATGTTGATAAGAGCAAAGCATAGTCACACATACTGATGCTATAAGGTTATAATGCAACAGCTTATTACCAACTCCTTGATTAGATAGAACAGTTGGAGTTGGAGGGCTCGTTTTGTTATCGACCCACTGCTATCCGATAAAACCGTATATACATGTATATGTATATATATATATATATACATATACATCGTTGGCTATATATTTTTATCGTTGTTACCGTACATTTGTAACGAATATTTTCTCATCAATAAGAAGAACGGATGGTGTAGATCGTCTGTATCACTTGAAGGGTGAAAAGGGTGAAGGCAGCGATGACAGAGATAAACGCCCAACGGTTACTGAAATAGTAGCTTCTCAGTGCTGCACAATTACGTCTCACTCTTGCTAAATTCTTGTGCGAGTAGCTGTTGCAGTACTTGTGCACTTCCTTCCATTGTGCGAAGAAGGAGAAGTCTGCAAGAACAACTTCTTTGCAGAGGTTTTTGAAGAGCTTCAAGGTATTTTGACGCGCCCCCAGGTTCTCTCGTAGGACTCCTGCTTTCTCAAGCAACTCGACGTCTTCTTCATCATCGATGAGTGTATAAATGAGGAAGGCATAAGACGTAAAGTATGTCTGAATCCCAGGCATACATTGCTCAAAAGCAATGAGGTTTCTCAGGAATGACTCGGTGGAATCTTCGATGCACAGTGGCGTGATAGCAAATCTAGTCTTGCCACACAACAAGAAGAACCAAGAAAGGAAACAAAAGGATGATTTACTCCTGTTGTAGATGCAGCATGGCGGAATGTCGGACGTCCAAGGACTACAAAACCAATGAAACCAACAAGATGTGTTGAATTCCACGTCTAGGTCCGCTGCTTCGCGGGGCTTAAAGTTGACTCCTGCACTTGCAAGTTCAGTTGCAGAATGTTTCATGATGGGATGATAAGGTTGGGTTGTAAAGGGAGTTCCAGTAGTCCCACAGAGCCAAGAAAGCCAACCAGTTGACCATGATTCAAAGTCTATGTCCTCTCCAAGACCGGCCTCGAGGTCAGACGCTGAAAAGAAGTAGAACAAGAACAGCAAAGATTAGAAATGGAAGCAGCAGGATTTATGGTTGTTCCTCAGAGACCTACAGATTATATAAATCAATTTGGATGGAACCTCATTCATTTCAGGCATTGGCCATATATTTCTTTGCAGTTTTCTTCCCAATACCTTCTGAATCAATTTATGCTCTTCATTCTATTTGGATTAAGTTAATAATATCGACTGTGACCTTATTTCGGGAAAATAAAGAGCCATTACCCTTTCTTTACCTCGTGATGGGTCGTCTCCTAAGCCGTCTTTACGACAAGGCAGATAGCAAGTGTGTAAAAGGCCGAGTATGTGAAGAGGAGTGCCATCATCTCGCTTCCTTAATCTGCGCTTAGAAAACATCAAATTGCCAAAGAATTCAAGGATGAAGTCGGAAAGGGACGGACCACCATCCTTTTGCATTTCTTTCACAGTGAGGTTGAATAAATCTTCGAGGACAAAGAAGGGAATCTGGTTCTCTAGCAGTAGCAAGTCATGCCTGACATTATGGAATTTCAAAGTGTTGCCGAAAATTGGGTCATTGCTTTTTTTGTACCTCTTCCTAGAGGTCCACAGGAGTTCAATTATAAATGCTCCATCGGTGAGCATCATTTTGGCAAAAAGAGCATCATCAGGTAGACTCGAAACTTCATTATAGCAACTCCGTGCTTTGGATAACTTCTCCAACAAGGCAGCCACGCATTTTTGAATGAAAACATCGTCATCTTCAAGCCTTGAGCTGGATTTACTGGTGCGTTTAAAGAGGCGATGCATGTAATTTACTTTGATCTCCTCCATATTTTGATCTTTTTGACGTCTGTGAATAGGTCCGATCGAGACGACACTCGGGGTATAAGCAGGCTTCTTCACTTGGTAAAGCTTGTCAGGAACCCTGTATATGCAGGGTGGTTCGAATTTCTTGGAAGACAACTGGGCTTTAAATTTTGCAATTTCTTTGCCGATCATCTCCACAACAGTTTGTCGAGTTTTTTCTCTTACTTCAGAGGGCATCCTTTCATATTCCATCTCGCTTCCTTGCAAGGCATGCTTAATTTCTGCTGCCATTGATGTTGTGCAATACGACGATCGCAACCTATTGAATCGTTGTGCAATATCACGATTTCGAGTAGGAGCAAGAGAAGACTCCTTGCCAGTGCCTGAGGGGTTGGTCTTTATTTATAGTGATATTTTCTGGAGCTGTATGATTGCCCAGAGATGTTTTTGGAACATCTGAAAGTGTCTTTTGAATATCTGTTGCTTTCAAGTTCTGCTTTAAGCTAAAATAATGAAAAAGAAAGTGTTGATTGAAGTGCATGTTTACTGTGCTCACCCTCTACTAGGCATCTTTGCATGGGTGAGGATTCCTCAGGACCCAATTATAACTTTTTTCGGGTCCTACTGAACTTGGAATGGAATCTATGCGAGATCATGTGGTTAGAAGCTCAATCACAATGCTAATTATCGTTTCAAAAATCAGAATAAATCCATCAATCCTCAAAAACAAGCACAAGGGTTTTGAGTTGAGACTCATCGTTTGATATTTCCCCAAACTTATTTTCCATCCCTCGCGTGGTAGTGATGTCGTAAATCGACTCGACCAAAAAGGGCGAGGTGCTACTTGATACATAATGAGCATGGGATGATTTGGACTTGGTGTTGGTGTTGGTCTCACCATTACTTGAGAGAGGAAAGCTTCATAATTGTAATACACTGGTTTAATGCCATGGGCTCACCACCATTATTGTTGGACAACTGAGGGACCAGTGGAAAGTAAAATAGCCCCATATGCAGCTGTGACTCCAAGGTTGGCTTGTTTTTAAACATCTTTTTGACTTTTAATATAACCTTTTTGGCTGGATAACTAAATGGGGTCACAACGTGACCCATGTGGTGTGAAGATTAATAGAGGTCACAAGAATGTTTGTAGCATGATACGGTGCAATTGGCATTGGCCTCGCCATTATTGAGGAGTAAAGCGTATTGTACCACTACAACAAAACTGTTCTGTGGTGACAAAAAAGGCTACGGTGTAAAAGGAACCGTAGGTACAAGTTCTGTACACCTACGGTTATTATTGCACCGTGGCCATTGGCGCTGCTTCAAATTGGAAGCAGAATCGCGACTCTCTCTCTCTCTCTCTGCGACTTGTCTCTCACAGCCTCACCCCCCCAAACAGCAGACGGCCGACGGCAGACACCAGCTCCTCCAGTCGACTCTCTCTGTTGAGAAGAGCTCAGATCTGGAATGAGTGGCCGGAGTGGAGCCGTGGAAGGAGACGGTGAGTGGACCGGCAAGGACGTCTTCTTCTGTTCAGATCTGGAAGGATCAGTGACCGGCGATTGACGACGGCGAGGCGAGGACTCCACCGGCCAAGAACCCACTGCAGGCGACGACCGTGACCAGCGATTTAGGTACGCATTTTCAGATTGCAACCACTTCATTTCTCAGGTTCCTATCCCTCTCGCCCTCTCTCTTTTATAGGCTTGCCACTGGAAAGTGGAAAGAAAACCTAATTGTGAGCTTGATCACGGTTCCACTAATTGAACCTTTACCCAAGCAGTTTAGCATGGTTCATTGTGCTTTATGTTATATATTTGACTATGAATTGTGATTGCGGTTTCGATTTTAAATGGTATGACGCCATTTGTTTTGTTGTATTTGCTTCATTCAAGTTGTGGATTTTCAGTTACAATAGCATTTTCGAGGGTTTTTAACCAGGAAAATGGGGGGTACCGTTTCTTTGAGTGGTGTGAATCCTTCAGGAACTGACAACATGACCTGATCTTTCATGCCGTTGTTGTGCTGGTTCCTTCCTAACTCTTACAACCGAAAGTGGGAAGAACATCATTCGGCAATTCTACCGCTGTCCTGCAGGCCAGGTACTTCTGCCGTCCTATTATTGTTAGATGATTTACTAAAATTCAGACATGTTTGTTTGAGTGTGTATGTGCATTTTATGAGGCAACTTTCTTCTAGACATCTGCGAGGAAAATTATTATCAGAAGAAATTGTTTCTAGTCTTCATTTTGCAACCCGGAGTATAGTTGAAAAAGTAAATGGGGCTCTCTTTTCATTTGTCATAATTTTACCAAGATTGTCTGTGGATTCTGTTTGAGAAAAATAGTAGTTACGATTCTTTTAAGGTTTTGTTGGTTCAGTAGTTATTTGAAACCATTGTACAGTCTATTGCTTCCAGATATCATGCGTCCTCTTTATTTGTGTTAACCAGAAGTTTTATACTTCCCGAAGGCCATTCTCCAATTTTGTCGTTCTATATAGAGATGTTGTAAACCAAGTATACAGAAGCCATGCGATGAACGGGATCTATATTCCTAATACAGAGTTAAGAAACTAGCTACTCTATTATGGGTATCAAACACTGGTATTTTAGTGCTCTCCCTCACGAGATTAAGTTATTTTCTCTTGTAGATGCATAGATGTGTGCAAAGATTTTTGAATTCAAAGTACTAATTAACATCTTTTGATTTCAGCAGATCTATTTCACCAACTGTAATTGCAAGCCAAATGTTTTCTAAAGCTGAATATACAACTACGGAATTAGTAATCAAAACACTTGTTTGTACTTTGTTGATGTTAAGATGAACTGTGTACTAGGTTTTCATGTCTGAATAGAATTCACAGTTTCTGTACGTGAGAAAAATGAAAAAGAACAGTATTGATTTAGGAAAAGAGGCGGGGTGGGGGAAGGGGGGTTGTTCAGGCAAGCATGTATCATTTGGCATAATGCCTGGTCTAGCCTCAGGGCACTTAGCTTCTAACCCATTCTAACATTTTAACCACGCAGAACTTGCACAAGTGCGTCCTAAAAATAAGCTTATCATGAATGTGGTAATGGCAAACGAATATTCTCTATAGATTGGTAATCTCAAAAGAATAAGCTTATTATGACACTTGGTAACTTTGCACTTGCATTTCTACAAAACTTTATTAAATTTCATTGAACCTATCACATATTTTGAGGGTGTCCGGGTGCATGAGGCTCAGGTTCCTATCCCTCTCGCCCTCTCTCTTTCTCTCTCTATTTGTATTTTTAATTCCTGCCACTAGAGATGGTGATTCTGATTAGAGTTATACGTTTGGAATTAATGGAGTTATACTTACGCATTTCAATTCTCTTAGTTTATTTTAACTTATTCGTTGGATTGGAATTGATGGTTTACATAGACATGGTTGATTGGGTCAGAAGAAGGTGATTTGGGCAGTGGAAGTTTAAAGGGAAGCTGGTACATTAATATCTACGGAATATGATTGATTTTTCACTTTTCTGGTTTGCTGGTTGAACTTGCATCACCAATGGTAACGTTCCATCCAGTTGCTACTTTGCAGGACCGATGATATCTGCGGCAATTCTTTGCAGGACTGATGATACAGAGGATAAAAACTACAATCTGTGCAAATGCTTTGGCTTTGATATTAGAAGAATGCAAAATCTTGAATAGCACATATGCTAATTACAGGTTGGTTGTAGAGCTTCATCCAACCACTAAGGGTGATGATGGCAGCATCATAGTTCAAGGAATCCCATACCACTATGGCCGTGCGGATCCAACTGTCATTAGGTATGTACCAAATAGGACTATGAATTTGTAGTTACTTGTTTCCCTTGCATTAGCGGTCTCTGTGCGCGCGTATGACTAAACTATCTATTTATGATTTTAGGGGAGTTGAAGCTCTCTAAAGGTTGATCAAGATGCAAAGGATAAGCTTTTTTCATTGAATTAAATGCATGATAGAACTTTGGAGCAAAAAGCATGCCATGGATGACTCTAAGGGAGCATTCAAAAATACCTTGTATGTTATATTCACAGGGGGAGCAAAAATTTCTGGTGTACGTATGTAAAATAAATTCAATTCTTAGAATAACACCTTGAAGCAAAGGCTTCTTAGTTTATGTTAACCTCATACAAAATTGGTTTGGGTTCCTTGTGATTATTAATGTTGGTAGGTGGTGTAGTTTACAATTGCCATCAGCATCAACTTTCTTGTGTTTATTGTTTGCAGTACTTCAACTGTTGTGATAATTTGAAGGATTACTTTCTTTTGTTTCTATATCTTTTGAGTTGGATTATGTGTGTTTGCATTTAAGTGCTTTAAAGATAATGTACCACTATGGTTAGATCTCTTAATATTGAAGCCGGTGCTTGGTGCTTGGCAGGGTACAGTGGTAGCATGGAAATGATTTTTGAATTTTTTTTTTGACAAATAAGGAGCTATGCCTACGGTAGTACCGTAGGCATAGGTTGGGAATAAAAATAAGAATACAGCTATGCCTACGGTAGTACCGTAGGCATAGCTGGGAATAAGTGGGTTAATACGAATTCGGCATAGGTATATAGGCTACGGTATAACTGTAGGCATAACCTTCAACCCCGTAGGCATAGATCTAGGGCATCGCCACTTCTGGCTACGGTATAGTACCGTAGGGATAGGCTATGCCTACGGGACATGGCACCTATACCTACGGTACTGTACCGTAGGCATAAGCTGGTTTTCTTGTAGTGTACACACAAGAGTTTGCTATTCGCTCGTCATTGTTGGGAACAGGAGGTTTGAATCAAGAAATGGAACACAGCGGAGCCGTGAAGAAATAGCAAGAGAGAAAGTTACGAAAAAAGAGAAAACTCGAAGAATCGATACGGACCATAATGTATCAACCGGGATTATGCACATGTTAAATAAATGCTTAATTTTAGAATCTTGACAGCCCATAACAAATGCCATGATCTATTTCTCTTCCTTCTTGTATAGCTTAAGTTTTGGCATAGTTATAGGATTTCCATCTTTTACAGCTTCATTTTAGCCCATAGAATTAGTTCTTCAGTGTATATATATAGTGATACATGTAAATGAGAAACACACAACAATTGATACCATTCTTGTTATGGTATCAGAGCCTAATATTTCCGCTTAGCCCTTTTTTCTTCTTTTTTTTTCTCTCCTCGTCCAGCGTTTATCCTTCCCGGACCATTGTCACTCGGCTGCGTCAAATTCCAGCCTGTAGCCCATAGAACCGGCCTTCGCTTCATCGGACTCTCAGGTCCCGTATTCTTATTTGCTGGTGTGCAAGCAATCCGACAACTCTCGGCAATCACTGCCGACGCATTCAATCAGACCCGCAATCAAGGAGCGGTGTGTTTCCATCTTCATCGACATGGCCAAGGACGCAGAAACCTCCAAGCCCAAGCACCTCGATCCAACTTCAGAATATTACTTGTCCAGTCAAGCAAACTCAGGTAATTCCCTTACTAAGGATACCTTGAAAGGAGACAATTATGTTGCCTGGGAACAATCGGCTATTCTGACTCTAAAATCACACAATAAGCTTGCTTTTATTGATGGTAGAATTACAAAACCAGACCCTGAGTCTGAAGATTTTCTAGCTTGGGATATTGTTAACTCCACGTTATGTTCTTGGATTTGTAACTCACTAGATCCCCCAATCCGTGCCACTGTGTCACGACTTAATGAGGCCAAATTAATCTGGGATTTCTTGAAAACCCGATACTCAATACCCAATAGACCTATGATCTATAAATTGTGGTCCGATGCGTCTATGACTACACAGGGAGGGGCCTCTGTCATAACCTATTGCACGAAATTGCTTGGGATGTGGAATGAATTGTTGACTTTGTCGCCTTTGGAGTCGTGTGGGTGTCCCAAAGGTACTGAAAAAATGAATTGGTATCAAGACTTACAGACCTACCAATTTCTCATGGGCCTCGATGACAAGTACGCTACTTTGCGTACTCAGATTATAAACATGGACCCGTTTCCCAACATAGATAGTCTATGCCATGGTCATGCAGGAAGAGTCTCACCAGGGCATCACTGGTAGCCGTGACACTACCTCGGCGGTTGGTTTTCATGCCCAAAATGGGCCGCCTACTGCATGGTCTTCTGGCCTTGTTTCAGCCACTGCAGGGGACCCAGACCGTACACCTACAGGACGGCCCTGGTGCACGTTTTGTCATCGGGTGGGTCACACACTGGAGAAATGTTATCACCGCCTTGGTATTGCTCCGCCTGGTAAGGGGCGAGGGAGGGGTCGTGGATTACCTGCCATGTCACAGAACGCAGTCGGCTCCTCATCTGGTCCACTCCAGGCCTCTGCCGTCGCGACACAGAACAACAACCCTTATCTCAGCCAGGCACAGGCCGCCGCCACTTCCGCTCTTCCGGGCCTGACACCCTAGCAGATGCAACGCCTCATCACTTTTTTGGAATCCTCTCCATCGAGTACAGACTCTCTCGTAGGTAAATCTCTGCCTCCTACACATACTTGGTTGATTGATAGCGGTGCCTCGCACCATATGACGGGGAACTTGAATTTCTTTTCAAGTATTTGGAATATTCCACCTTCTCTGGTAGGCTTACCGGACGATCTTCAAACTAATACCATCAAAGCAGGCAGTGTCTCCTTGGCAGACGACATCACTCTTCGCCACGTGCTCTATGTGCCAAACTTGGCTGTTAATCTTATTTCTGTCTCGTGTTTAGCTACTGACGCTAACTGCTTTATGGCTTTCTCCAATGATATATGTGTATTGCAGGACCGCACTTCGAAGAGCCCGATTGGACTGGGTAAGATGCATCGGGGGGTGTTCGTGTTTCAGCCACTCTCTACTGCTATAGTGGTTTAGCCACTCTCTACTGCTACAGTGGCCGCCATCTCTGAGTCTGAGTTCTACGAGCTCTGGCATCGGCGCATGGGGCATCCCTCTAGTCAGCCTCTTATTCATCTTCCTATAGTTTCAGTTGTTTCCCCTTCCCTTAAAACTATTTGTGATGTGTGTTGTCGTGCAAAGCACAGTCGAACTGTTTTTCCTGATAGTACTAGTCGTGCTATGGATATTTTTGGATTGGTACATTGTGACATTTGGGGCCCCTATCGGGTAAGCACTATTTCTGGTGCAAAATATTTTTTGACAATTATGGATGACTATAGTAGGGCTGTCTGGGTTTATTTAATACATGATAAGGGTCAGACTGGTACCTTTCTTTGAAACTTCTGCAATATGGTCCATACCCAATTTGGCAAACTCGTCAAAATAATTCGAAGCGATAACGGCCATGAATTTGATTCCCAACCCATGACCCAATTCTAGAATGATCATGGTATATTACACCAAACATCTATGGTCGATACACCCAAACAAAATGGGAGGGTTGAGAGGAAACACCGTCATATTCTAGAGGTCGCCCGAGCCCTACGTTTTCAAGCCAACCTACCTATTGAGTTTTCGGGGGAATGTGTACTTACCGCTGCTCACCTCATAAACCGTACTCCTTCAGCCATTCTCAAACACAAAACACCCCATGAACTCCTCTTCCAAAAGGTCCCATCATATTCCCATCTTCTTGTCTTTGGGTGTCTTTGCTATGCTCACACAAAATTCGCAGACAAATTTACCCCTAGAAGTAGACGCTGTGTTTTTCTTGGGTATCCCCCGGGCAAGAAAGGTTGGCGGATATATGATCTTGAAACTAATCAAGTCTTCTTCTCCAGGGATGTGAAGTTTAAGAAAACCGTCTTCCCATTTACCATACCTCTCGGCCCTTCTCCTACACCCACGACCACCACTTTCTGCCCAGCATGGGACTGTGCCGAACATACTATGGCATCCCCTCCGGTGATAGGGGAGACACACCACCAGTGACAGGGGGAAATCCGCCACCCTCGCCGGCTGCCACTCCTTCCCCTGGTCTGTCGGGTATCACTGCGGGTCCTGACCCCAAGATCTCATCTTCGGCTTCTCCACCGAGCTCTCCTACTGCTCCGTCTCTCACTCTTGGTCATGGAAAGCGACAAAAGAAAGTTCCTTCTGTTCTCAAGGACTATGTATGTCACACTGCTCAAGTTCTTCCCCCCCTGGATCTTCAACACCCACCAACAGCTCTAGCGGTCCTAGGTATCCTCTGGTTAATTTTGTATCTTGTAAGTCATTTTCTGCTGCGCACACTCAATTTTTGGATGCAGTTTCTTCTGGCTCTGAGCCACATTCCTACAAGACTGCATCCCACGATCCAAAGTGCGTGCAGCCATGCGAGCAAAAATTAACTCTCTTGAAGCAAATGGTACCTGGACTATTGAAGTCTTACCTCCTGGCAAGAAGCCCATTGGCTCAAAATGGGTGTACAAAATTAAATTCAACTCTGATGGGTCTATTGAGAGATACAAGGCCAGGGTTGTGGTTCGAGGGGATACTCAAGTTCAAGGACTTGACTATACCGAGACTTTTGCCCCAGTTGCCAAAATGGTGAGCGTCCGGGTATTCTTAGCAGTTGCCGTTATTAAAAATTGGGAGCTCCATCAAATGGACATAAACAATGCCTTTCTGCATGGTGATCTCCATGAAGAAGTATATATACGGCCACCTCCGGGATTCTCTCCTTCTAGCCCAAATAAGGTTCTCCGTTTGCGCAAATCTCTCTATGGTTTACGACAGTCACCCCGCAACTGGTTTGCAAAGCTCTCCACCGCCTTACGTTCTTATGGCTTTCTTCAGTCGCATGCTGATCACACACTCTTTACCTACCGGAAAGGGGACGTCTTTCTTTCTGAAACTAATAAAATAACCCTATAGGGAGGGTGAATAGGGTTTTATGACTACTTTAAAAATTAACAAACAACAAACCTCAATCTCAATAACTCAAATAAGCAAACAACCAATCTCAACACAAATGTAAGACGATAATGTAAAGAGAGAAGGGTTTAGAGATACTTGACAAGGAGAATTAAATGGTTCGGCTTGATATACCCACAAGCCTATGTCCACCCCATCAAGGAAGTCCCTTGAAAGGCCCTAGAATCCACTAGTATGATCTTCCTTACGGGTGATCGAACCTCTTACAATCCCTTGATGCTATGCCCACATCAAGAACAAGCTTTGACAAAACCAAAGCTCCAAAGCTTGACAACCCCAAGCTTTGATACAAGAACCTTTAAATGAAGAAATGTGTACAAGATTTCACTCTCAAGAAGTAGATGAGTACAAGTTTAAGCACTAGAATAAGAGAGATGAGTGTATGATGACTTATGAAAGTGTATATCTCTCAAATGTAAGCTCACAATAAATGCTCTCTTGAAAAGGATGAGAAATCAATGAAACAAGAGAGATTTGAACAATTGCTTTGATCTTTGAGAATATGAAAGTTAAGAGAGCTTTGAATGCAATTGATGAATCAAAACTATGCCCAAAATGAGTATTTATAGAGGTGGGAAAGAATATGACCGTTTGAAATTAGGTGGAGCATTAAATGCGCCAAACGGCTATTGCAGTCGACTGCAATGTCCCATTGCAGTCGACTGTATTCCCAAAGTAGCCGTTGAAAATTCAAAATTTCCAACTTGCAGTCGACTGTAATCAAATGCAGTCGACTGTATTCCCAATGCAGTCGACTGTAATACTTCACTGCCCAAGTTGCAGTCGACTGCAATCCAATGCAGTTGACTGCATTCCAGAAAATGTAGTTTCCTAGTTTTCAAATAATGAAAAACTTTTATGCATGCAAGGGAAACCTATGGGCAAATTCTAGGTATACAGTCATCGTAACGATCATCTCTCTACGTCTAGTTTACAAAGAAGGAAATAAAGCATAGTAAAGTTCAATCGACGAAATCCTTCTTTGATGCGTTCCGTTGAGAGTCTTTGAACGATTTGCTCGTCTATTTTTCCATTTGCATGAGTGTGAGATTGTTCCTATTGCTTCATCAACTCAATGCATGTTAGACAACATAATCATCAATGTTAGTTATCATCAAAATCAAATATAATCCTAGGTTAAATAACCGTAGGGTTAACACTCTATGTTCTTGTGTATGTGGATGATTTGATACTCGCTGGGAATAACAGCACCGCCTGCTCTTCATTCAAAAAGTATCTTAACGACTGCTTTAAGCTCAAAGACCTCGGGCCTCTCAAGTATTTTTTGGGCATCAAAGCAGCACGTGGACCGCATGGCCTCTTTCTCTCTCAGGGCAAATATGCACTGGATATCCTCTCTGAATCCAATTTATCTGCATCTAAGCCCGCTGCATTCCCTATGGAATAGAACCACGGTCTTGCTCTTGCTGGCGGTCCTCTCCTTTCCGACCTAGGACCATATCGGCGACTTATTGGTCGCCTTGTCTATCTCACCATCACTAGGTCTGACATTTGCTATGCGGTCCATGTCTTGTCCCAGTTCATGCAGTCTCCTCGTTCCCAACATTGGGACGCCGCACTTCGGGTTTTACGGTATCTTAAAGCCACCCCGGGCCAAGGCTTGTTTTTGCTGGCTGATAGTCCTCTTCAGATCTATGCCTTTTGTGACTCAGACTGGGCCAGCTGCCCACTCACCCGGCGTTCCGTTATCGGATATTTTGTTTCCTTGGGAAATTCCCCCATTTCATGGTGTACCAAGAAACAGCCGACAGTTTCTCGATCATCTGCTGAGGCAGAATACCGTTCGATGGCGGTAACCACTTGCGAGCTCACTTGGCTCAAATCCTTTCTTCTCTCTCTTGGCGTTCACCATGATCATCCCATGAGACTCTTCTGTGACAATCAAGCGGCATTACATATTGCTTCGAACCCGGTCTTTCATGAAAGGACCAAGCACATTGAGATTGATTGTCACTACGTTAGAGAGCAACTACTTGCTGGCAACATTAGTACCGCACATGTTTGCACAGCACAGCAGGTCGCCAACATCTTCACTAAAGCACTTGGGCGTTACCAGTTTCATTATCTTTGCGGCAAGTTGGGCATTCGAAATCTCTTTGCTCCAACTTGAGGGGGAGTATCAACCGGGATTATGCACATGTTAAATAAGTGCTTAACTTTAGAGTCTTGACAGCCCATAACAAATGTCATGATCTATTTCCCTTCCTTTTTGTATAGCTTAAGTTTTGGGCATAGTTATAAGATTTCTATCTTTTACAGCTTCATTTTAGCCCATAGAATTAGTTCTTCAGTGTAAATATATAGTGTTACATGTAAATGAAAAACACACAACAATTGATACCATTCTTGTCATAATGAAATTACTGCATGGTGAAAGCTATAATCTGCATCAGAAAGCAAATTGTTCTGTACTTGGGCACGTCAAGTATCAACCGAAGATCAAGCAATTGGCTAGATCCTACTAGAATTCTAAGATCTTCTAATTCTTGAGTCTTCACATTTCAAAGAAAATAAAATGTTTCTTTCTCTTTTCAGTTTCTTTTGGAGGGCGGGTGAGCATGATTTCTTCCATAACCAGCAAAAATAGCATTGACATCAGAGGGTGATAACACTACGATGGTGTTAGTTGCCCTTTTTAACAAAGTATCCTTAAATGCTTGTCCCTGTCATGGAATCTTATCGACATGAACCATTCCAAATCTTATTATATATGGACATAAAGAGGATTTGGATCCCTGCTGTAACCGTACAGCATGGGATCTAAATCCACATAAAGAAGCCAATAACAATTTTGCTATTGTCGTCCTCGTGTTTTCATATCTATGAATCACAATTTTTAGTGTCGCACTAATAAAGTATAGACTTAATACTAATCAAGCTTACAGGAGTGAGAGGCATCAATCATTTGAGCTTAGTTGATACTGATGCGCGCGCGCACGTGTGTGTGTATATATATATATATATATATATATATATATATATATATAGGGTTTCGTCGGTCGTTGTGAAGAATCATTTTGTTTTTCTCGAACTTTACTTTATGCATGAGCGACTCGCTCTTAATTATACCACGACTGATAGAAAAGTCATACACTTGTATTAAGGGAAATTAAATAAGTTGCTTACAAGGCCAAATTAAAATACTATGGATAACAACAATCACAAAAATAGCAAGCAAACAAACAAACGAAAGCGAAACCGCAAGCTCTACACCTTATGAACAGCAGAACACAGAGCATGTCACCGAGGGCTATTTGCAGGGAACATCAACTGACTACTGTCCAGGCTATATTGTCCAGAGATGTCTGGGTTATTATTGAAAGGGCTTAGCTGAACAGTGTAAAGGTCTGACTGCTGATCATTTTCACTAACTAAGCTAGCAGACTCTTCATGGTCATGTTGATTAACCCAAGGATGCTTAGTGAACTTCCTTAAGCCTTCTAGTTCCATTGCCACTTCCTTCATTGTAGGCCTATCCTCTCCATTCAGGTTGAGGCATTTCTTCACAAGCTCGGCAACTATCTGGAGTTGTTCTAAAGTCCCTTCCCTCACCACTCGAGGCTCGAGAATGTGAAATAAGCGGTTTTCCTTCACGGACATGATGAAATACGTCGCTAGATTTCTTTCTTCTTGGCTTCTTTCCAAACAAAGGGGCTTTTTCCCTGTTAAGAGCTCCGCCAGAACCACTCCAAAGCTATAAACATCACTCTTATCCGTCAACTGGCTTGTATGGAAGTACTCAGGATCCAAATACCCTAGTGTCCCTTGAACTAATGTAGTCACTTGTGCTTGATCCAAAGGAATCAACCTCGAAGCTCCGAAATCTGATATTTTTGTAGTGTAATGTTCGTCTAGTAAAATGTTGGCAGACTTGACATCTCTATGGATGATTGGTTTTGAAGCTGCTGAATGAAGATAAGCAAGTGCACCAGCAGATTCAGCGGCTATTCTTAAGCGATTCTCCCACGATAACCAAGAAATGCCCCCTCTACTGTGGATATGGTGGAAGAGAGTACCGTTAGAGACAAATTCATAAACAAGTAAGGGGACTTCACTCTCCAAACAACAGCCCATGAGCTTCACCACATTTCGATGGTTAACCTGCGTTAGAATAACCATCTCATTGATGAACTGCTCTATTTGGCTCTCATCCATTATCCTCGACTTCTTGATTGCAACTACGCGTTTATCGGGTAGGATTCCTTTGTACACAGTACCATAACCACCTCGGCCAACGATCCTGTCTTCAGCGTAGTTGTTGGTAGCCTTTTCAAGCTCTTCAGCTGTAAATATTTTGGTCGACTCAACTCCACCCTCGTTCGAAGAAACTTGTTGCTTCAACAATAAACCACCATTTTGCTGAAAGAATTTCTCTCTGGTTTTAATGAGCTTCCTTCTCGTGATGCTAAAATAGAGCCAAGTTATCCCAATGAGTATGGACAAGAAGCCAAAACCCATTCCTGGAAGAAATTTTGAAACACAATGTTATCAACACATCAGCACATATTGTGGTAATACGTACTCTTATCTCCTGATTTGAGTCCTTTGGACTACCCAACTACATCCTTTGACGGTTGTTATTATACAAAGATATAGACTATAATGGTATTTCAGTTGTTCTTAAAGCAAAAGGACATGCTAAATTAGTGTTTAAAACAAGTAGTTATAACTCAAACGGACTAGTGTTTGGAAGAAATCAACATGAAGTGCATGATTTCAGTTGTATGCAAGCAGTTTAGGGGGGAAGAAAACTTTCCAAACCAAAATTTTGGTCCTTAAACTTTCCGAATTCATTGTGGGGTATACTTGTTTGGTATAATATAAAAGCATGAAACAAGTTTGACACATTCAAAGACAAGAAATAGGCCCAAAACGTTAGTCAACGCGAGAGAGGTGATTAATGATCGAAAGTTGAAAGATGTACATAAAGCATACCTAACCACCAAATGTTACGACTACAATTTTCAGTACTAGTAAATTTTGCAAGGCAGATGGAGAAAAAGACAAGAATTTAGCTTGAACAAAACATGATATGGAAATAGAAGTTTATCCTAACATGGCTTACCTAGAGAGAACTTGATCACTGGGAATTGAGAGTTCTTAGCAATGCAACCACGCCCACTCTTTTGGCCATCTCCAAAGTATCCATGAGGACAAGAACAGTTATAGTTCCCCGGAGTGTTGATACATATCTTGTCACACGTATTGTTGTCTGGATTCGCACACTCGTCGATATCTGGGAAGAGAAGCATTACAAAGACCTAATGTCACAATCTATTACCAAGTCAAAACTAGATGTCTAAAGGTTGTTTGCTGTTACATTTCATTTAAAGATGAATAAGTTCTCTTGTATTCAGTTTGTACCAAAAAATTGTTAGTGTGATAAAGTGTTTTTAATTGAGAACTTCCACCACATCTCAACATGGTTTGATTAGAAATGGATGTGATTAATTTCTGCCATGGTTTATGAAAACACGCAAACTAGCTAACCTTGGCAGCCTGGACTGATATAGGGATTGCCGTCATAACCTTTGCTGCAGCTGCAACGATACCCTCCATAACCGGAGTCTGAATCTACACAATAACTATTTGACTCGCACGCAAAATCATTTGATTTTTGAGCTTCAATGCAACTTTGGTTCCCAATCGCCCAGTCAAGCACCAATGGAACTTTGGCCAGGGTCCTGTTCATGAAGTCAGGATCAGAAAAGTCCGATGCACCACGAAACGTGAAGCTATCCAGCTCTCCAAGAAACGCGTAGCTACAAGGATCAAAGGACCAGACGCCGGTGTGGTTTTTCAAGCTACTAATGGAAGTGAAGTAGTACTTTAAACCCTTTGGCATGGATGTTTGGCAACACCCGATTCCTGAACACGACCCGTTCAGAACGTCCTCGGCCTTTGAACACAGGGACACGCACCCGCTAGTGAAATTGCGCTGGTCGGCTCCGGATATCAAAGCAAAATCATCGCATCCAATGACCGTGAAAGTGTTTACCTCGGAGAAGCTGTATGGCGTCGTTAGCAGATTGGTCCAGGCGGTGTTTTCGTGGACCAAACCGCCGGTTTGGTTGTAGCATTTCTTAGCCATGACGTTGGAAACACGGACTTGAGTATCCGAAATGTCATAAATTTCAAGACCACCTATGAAGGGTTTGGGAGGGGAGAAGGAAGTGTTGCAGGTGATGTCGAACCACTGGCCTATGGAACAACCCGATCCTAGCCCTATGCCAAACGGGTATGGAACGGTCAAGTTTGCGCATCGCGTTTGGCAGCCGGGCTTGGCAATGGTCGTCGTTTTGGTGATGGCGGTGGAGGTGTTGTCCGCGGTTGTGGCCAGCGTCAACGCTAGGCCACACAGACAAAACCAGTGGACAAGGAGATGCATGTTTCTCCCCATTGTAGTGGGTAAGCAGAAAGATTGTGCATGCTTGTTTGGGCATTTGTAGACTATTTATATATTCCACTTCACCGAAGTCTACACTGTAGGGCTGGCGCACGTACATGCTTGTTTCAAGATAATGGTATTTCATACTACACGGAACAAAGTTTTCACAGGTTAGCCTTAAAGCTTATATTTGACAAGTTTAACGAGTACATTTCTCGTTCAGACAAAACGTTGATACCTCAGTCGTATATTACAATGTTACTGGGACCGTGTGGTACAATACTACTGATAGAATACTAAATGCCACGCTATGTCACTATCCTCATTTATGTATACTTATTCTATCCCGACAAAAGCTGTTATAATACAAAATTGGGATCATTGTGTGAAGTATATACCTAGAGGGATTTAATAATTTGAATCAGTCAATACTTATGTACGTATGAAAATTTTTCCCTTTTCACAGCGAAATATACACATGCTTATTAAATCTAGGTATAATTATTTACTTTGACCTAAAATGACCCTTTCAAAATCTCATTTCAAAATAACTTGTTAAAAAAAAGGGAGAAACTCAGTACCTAGAACATTTGTTTCACAACTTGACCTAAAATACCCATATATTGGTATTCAAAATTTCAGAAAAGCAGCTTTCTTCAAATCTCTTACCACTTCAAATACGGAGTAGTATATAGCTTATCGACGAATGCATATGGGTGTATGGGGGAAGACAAGTCAAACTACATGGTGAAGGTTGACTTGGGATTGGGACCCGTGGGAGTCCTTGCTAATCAAATCATGCTACTGTCTGTCGAGCAGCTAGCGGACCTGACTACGTAAGAGGATGCTTCATTCTCACTTTGCTCGTTTACCCTAGTAGCCATGGTCCTGAAAGTCTTTCATTACCAACCATATGCTGCTTTGTATCGATGATTGAATTTGAGTAAATAGTGCAAGAGAACCTGCAGCAGCCAAGGTGGAACGAATCTGGTTGACATGCATATAATCGAATCCAAACCTCTTTCAGTACTCTCATTTTTATCTCTCCATTCACATCCATCTTTTATTTCTTTTTTCTTTTTAATCAAAGGCTAGTTTTGCCGTTTCATGCTAAGTCACATTTCCGAACGATTTGAAAGCAAAGACTACCCATGTTTGGCCGGATACTCATAAGGAATTAATTTATATTGTTTCGGTCCCATAAGAACTCAAGACAGCAATGTCAAGATAGTTTCTCATAACTTTACGAACTAATGAGGATAACCGTTAGACAGATGGCAAGGGAGAAAGATTAGTCAGATCAAACTCTTCAACCATAGGTCTTTGAAGATCAAATCGAGAGAGTTTTGTTCATTGCTCAGCTTAGAAGACTTGGCAAAATAAATAATTGCTAGATCCAAAAGATTGAGGCCATCCAAATCGTAGCTGCGTGTAAAAGAGAAGAACGAAGCTCTAATTGAGTAATTTGATTAGCATATGCTTAATTTTTATTATCTTATCTTTTCCCAAATAACTAGAATTGCCATATGTTTATGCAATCCCACTTACAAACCCACAATACTTAAAAATAATCTGTTCTCTAGTGGTGCTATGCAAGAAGACTTTAAGCAAACCTTCGATTTAGACGGTATTAGAACGGGTCAAAATTCTCAGGATGATTATTAGCTGTAGCCATGTGATCATATCCCACAAGTCAAATGGTTGGATGGGGTGGGGGGGCCGCTAAGAATAAGAAACCTTTGATTTAGACAGCGGGGTTATTCATTAGCCAGCTTGTATGTTAACTGAGACTGCCTCTCCTCTTCACGCGATTTTTAGGCGCACTCTTCACATCGCTGTGGTGCGTTCAGAAAAATAAATTTTCGTAAGTGTTGGTTCTTAGATTTGAATACGGGAGGTGGGCATATATGACCAAACTGATTAAAGGAATAGCTAAAGGACCAAGCAGAAAAACAGTTAAAAAGCACTTAACAAATAAAACTTAAGAATTTCGTGTAAGTATAGCGACAATTTCTAGTTGCTGAACATGATTAGAGATAAAATTAGTGACGCAAAAAGCATTGTGCTATTATTGTCGCTAGACACTGATGTTATCTGCAAAAAAATGTCACTAATCACATTACGACGGCTTTATATCTGTAAAAGAAGCCAGGTTTACAATCGTGGTCGCATACAAAAAATTATCCATCACCTCTGGTCGCAGCCCAACCATCTCATTTTCTCCTTTCTCGTGATCAACCAAACAAAAAGCCACTCTTCTAGGCCTCTAAGCGAGAACTAACCTTTGGACTAGCACAATGAGATTGCGCCTTTTCCTTTTCCTTGTCAATAGGGTTGTAAATGAACTGAGTTGTTCACAAACAGCTCGATGTTCGTTCTCTTTAAAATCCGTTCATGTTCGTTCATGTAATAGGTGAACTGAACACGAACACAAATTTAGAGCTCGTTTATTAAATGAGCTGAGTTTGAACAATGTGATGTTTGTTTATTTATGTTCGTGAACAAGAGGGCTCATTACTTAACGAGCCGAACACGAGCCGAATCATATAAAAGAACATCAGTTCATTTACTATTTACAGTATGGGATGCAGCCTACACAAAAATATCTATGCATCGGGAAGTGTGTTTGGGACGTGGAAGCTTGTGGTCCAAATATTTCCCCTCTCTATCACCAGATGTGGGTTTTCCTTACCTCATCAGAGAGACACTCCATAGTTCATCGGTGCCGCCTCTCTCATCACACTTGTACACCGGTGCCCCCTCTCTTATCAGTCATCAATATACAAGTAGTCATCGGTCATCACACGGGCACACCGCTGACGAGACCACACCCCACGCCGCCAGCCAGACCACCGCCCACGCCGCCGGCCAGATCACCGCCCACGCCGCGGCCAGAGCACTGCCCACACCGCCTCATTCTCTCAGATACTCGAACAGTCAAACACCATTTGCCCCCTCCCCTCTCTCACTCTCTCACACAGATTGCGTTACGTTACCTATCTTCAACGTCATCTCCCCGTCGCCGGATTTAACCTACGTCGCTAGATTCAACCGGCGTCGCCTGATTTAAGCTACAAAGCCGCAAAGCCATGTTTCCGAGTTGCAAATCTGCAAAGTCAGGGGCGTGAAGAGCATCAACCCGTTGTATATGTCTTCATCACCGATCGATCGAGATCTTTTTTTACAGTGTTTTAATTTCGCATCCCTCATTGTATCTTCTATATGTGTTCTTGATTTTTCTTATTTCTCTTTCGTTAACAGATGCTTGTTTATGATTGCTTGAATGATTTGAGATTTTGAGTAAATTGTGGATTTGATTGAGGTTGAACACGAACTTGAGCCAAGTTTCCGAACTCGAGTTTGACTCGTATTGTTAAACGAGTTGAACGAGCCGAGCCCAAGTTTAATCATCACGAACTCGAGCCGAGTTCGAATATAGACGTTTTGGCTCTTGACGAACTCGAGCCGAGCTCAAACGTGCCAAAATATAAACGAACTGAGTTCAAACACACTCATGTTCGGCTCGAACTCGATTCATATACAACCCTACAGTTTCAACTTTAATTTAGTACCACTCTTTCCATGAAATTGCCAAGAGTTCTGACTTCTGTAATCCCATGGAAGCAATATCAAGTGTGAAGGTGGCTAAACAAAGAAAGAGTCCATAGCTTGAGAGATTCTATGTCCCTATACGGCGGTAAATATCTCCTACTATTTTCTGCCAATCAAAGATTTGCTCCTCCTTCTCAGATTCTTCCTAAAAAGTCCAAACTGTTTCAGTTTTTCTCTCAGAGCCAGACAGTTTTTTAAGGGAAAGAGATGATTCAACCAAGCATCTGAGAGGACTGGTCCATGGGCGGTTATTAGGGAAGCGTTGGAAAATAGTCTTTGTGTATACTTGTGCACAGAAAGCTACGTACGAAATGCTAGAAAAATATTATACTAAACTGAAGAAGTAGTATTAACATGAACTGTATAATTAACTCACTGTAAAATCACAGAAATAACAATGGAGAATCCATACGTGAATTTGATTCACTGTACCTAAGACTTTATTCGTCCCGCAAAGGTACTTACGTTCTCTTGACGAAAGTCTCTCAGAATACAACGATAGTACGTTTGAAAATATGAGCACTCAAAATCTTCAGACTCGGCGAACCAAAACAATGGTGCTAAACTCTTTCTTTCGGACACAAGAAAAACGAAAGACGGACAGAATTTTACAGAAGATAAATTTCGGGATTGAAAAAATTAATTAATTAACTTTTGTAACTGACTCGGTTTTATACCGTGAATATTCACTCATTTTTATACCGTAAAAAAATTAATTAATTAACTTTTGTAACTTCTGTAACTGACTCTTCACAGCTGGTTGAAAAGGTTGTAACTAAAATAAATAAATGAATAAAAATTTATTTATTTATTTATTTAAAATGTTTTTGTCTCAAAAAGAATAAAGTCTGATGGGCCCAAGCCATGGCCATGGATCGAGATGTGATGGGGGGGGGGGGGGGGGCGACGGGCATGTGTGGTGGACCTTGGGTCAACCTAGGCCCTCCCTCCTTACAAAACTTGGGTACCCCCAAGGGGCCCAACCTTTAATTCAAGGTTAAGCCTTATAAGGAGACAATATTGATTTTATTTCTTCAATGTTGGATTCTATTTTCCCTTCAAGTTGAACCACCAACTTCAACTTCAATTTTCTCATTCACCTCTCATTTGTTTTAAACTTGTGAGTATAATATGATCATCAACTCCAATAGATAAACATAAATTAATTTGTTCCTAACTAAATTATGATTTGGAACTCATTTAAAAATTGAGTCAAAGATGACTTCTCCATAATAGGTTTAAAACTCAATTCCAACAGGAAGTAATTCTTGCCAACAACATGTTTTTTTTTTGGTCCACAGGAAGTAACTGTCCTTCTCCTTAGACTGTCATGATCGTCAAAAAGCTTACACTTGACGATATATAATTTGAGAATAACTTGATTTCTTTTGTCTGAAATGATTGGAATATAAATATTCTAGTATGTTAGTGTATATTTTGTAATATTTTCTTGGAATACTCTTGCATGGGTATTATGGTCCTTTTGTCTATTGTTTCTCCTTGAAGAATATAATTATTACATAGAAACTGACACTCATGCACCGCTTTGTATGATTGTGTGCTTGCTAATCATGTGCAAAAAGTAGTAGTACAAAGAGTGTCATTAAGCACTTAAAGAGTGTCAATAGGACTACTTTGAAGAAAAGCTGACCTATAGTTTATGAGAAGGATGGTCGATTCTTGGAAAGACCTCCTTTTCTTTTTTTATGGGGCTAGCTACTTTCTGAGTTAAAGCTAAAGAGCCCCGATGATTCATTGACGCAATGTGAGTAGTCAAATGCCAAAATCAAACTTGAGAGAACATTTTAGGTCATGTCCAATACAAGCAAAGCCAAACTGGAGAGAGCATCCTAGCAAAACTAGTACTGAAAGCAAAAACGAAATGCAAATGTAAGAGTTTACAATCCATGTTCAAACACAGAAACACACATCAAAGGCATAAATAAGGGGACGCAATTACTAATCCAAATATAAGAGATCATCATCGGGGGCTGCTAATCGGATGTATCATGCGACTGTCCAAGCTTTACTGCCCAGATATGTCGCCAACACTGGCATATGGGTTGATCTGAATCGTATAAAGGTCGGATTGTTCCCTCGCTCATTAAGCCCGCACTCTCTTCATGGCCATGTTGATTGACCCAAGGATGTCTAGTGAACTTCCTCAAACTTTCAAGCTCCATCGCCACTTCTTTCATTGTAGGTCTATCTTCACCCTTCATGTTAAGGCAACTCTTGACAAGCTCAGCAACTTTTTGGAGTTGGTCTAATGTGCCTTCCCTCACCACTCGAGGCTCGATAAGTTGGAAAAGGCGATTTTCCTTCATGGACATGATGAAATATGTCGCTAGGTTTCTTTCTTCTTGGGGTCTCTCCATACAAAGGGGTATTTTTTCGGTTAAGAGTTCCGCAAGAACCACTCCAAAGCTATAAACATCACTTTTATCCATTAACTGACTTGTATGGAAATATTCGGGATCCAGATACCCTATTGTCCCTTGGACTAATGTGGTCAATTGAGTCTGATCGAAGGGTACTAACCTTGAAGCTCCAAAATCAGAGATTTTCGTTGTGTGATGGTCGTCTAGCAAAATATTGGACGACTTGACATCTCTATGGATGATAGGCACAGAGGCCGCGGAATGTAGATAAGCGAGTGCACCAGCAGCTTCAGCAGCTATTATCAAACGATTCTCCCATGATAACCAAGTCGTTCCACCTCTGCCGTGGATATGATGGTAGAGAGTACCATTGGAGACATATTCATAGACAAGTAAGGGAACTTCACTCTCCAAACAACAACCCAAGAGTTTCACCACATTTCGATGGTTCACCTGAGCAAGAACAACTACCTCGTTGATGAATAACTCTATTTGGCTCACATCCATGACTCTAGATTTCTTTATTGCAACTATACGTTTATCGGGTAGAACTCCTTTGTACACTGTACCATATCCACCGCGTCCAAGGATGCGATCCTCAGCATAGTTATTGGTGGCTTTTTCTAGTTCTTCGGCTGTGAAGACTTTTGTTGATTCAACGCCACCCTCACTTGAAGCAACCTGTTGTTTCAACAGCAAACCTCCATTCTGATGAAAGAATTTCTCTCTGAGTTTGAACATCTTTCTTCTCTTTATGCTAATATACAACCACGTCATTGCAACGAGTAGGGACAAGAAGCCGAACCCCATACCTACATGTGATTAGGGCAGATATAACAAATGAATATAGACAAGTAGTTTCTTTGGTTCAATCATTTGCAAAACATGGCCATACTTAACAAATCCAACAATGGAAGAACAAGTTAATTGAGAACCTGATCATATGCGAATTTTGAATGGCTATTCTACAGAAAATGAAGAATACCAAGATGTTGACGATCCTGTACGGTAGTGAAAATTAGTGACACTTCTGTGTGTCTGCGAATGCTTTTTCACCTTTTATCAACATGTCCAGCGAGTTTTGTTGCATCTTTTGTCACAATAACCTAAAAGCGACAGTCTTTTCTACGCCTCTAGTGACGTTTTTCAGAAGAGCTAGATCTGCCAACATAGAGAAAACCATGCAAGAGAATTATATATGGGGGATACCTAGCGAAAACTTGATAACTGGGAATTTCGGGTTCTTAGCTATGCATCCCCGCCCACTCTTTTGGCCATCACCTAAGTATCCGTGTGGACAAGAACAGTTATAACTCCCTGGAGTATTAATGCAAATCTTGTCACGGGTATTGCTATCTGGATTTGCACAGTCATCAAGAAAGGGTCTTGCACTTCATAAAGTAGGCAAAAATGGACAAATTGGATTATTACAAAAAGAGATGTAAAACACGCTATCCATTGCAGCCTGGACTTAGATAGGGATTGCCCTCATAACCTTTATAGCAGCTGCAACGATGGCCTCCAATTTCGGTGTCGGAATCAACACAATTATTACAGCTAAAAACTGGATCGGGAACCACACCAGAAATCAGGCCAACAAGGAGTGACCGCCGGGTGGGGTTCCGGCGGGAGAACGCTCCGATGCTTAAGTCAGAGATGTCTAACAACGTAGAACTCTGAGAAGCAGTAAGACACAATGTGTGATTGTGTGTAAACTCGTCTTTACTTGAAGGGCTTGACCCCTTTATATAGTGGTAGAAAGAGAAGTCCTAGTAGGACTGGGCATTGACCAACTCTAATCAGAATCTAATTAGGATCCTAGATGATCTCATGTCATTCTGAACTGATAGAGTCAGAGCCTCTTTAGGATTCTGCCCGGTGATTGATACAGTAAATGCCATATCAGTAATGAGCCAGTATGGGTTACGTGTCATAACTGCCACGTGTCGTCCGTAGATTGGAGGGATATTTTTAGCTATATCAACAATAACTATTCTTATGACAAGTAAAATCATTCGATTTCTGAGCTTCGACGCAGCTTTTATTCCCAATCACCCAGTCAATCACTGCCGGAACACTATCCTCGGTCTTTTTCATGAAGTTCGGATTAGAAAGATCCAATGCACCCTGAAACTTGAACTTGTCTTGCTCACCAAGAAAGGCATAGCCACAAGGGTCAAATGACTAAACATCGGTATGGTTCCTCATGGTACTTATAGCAGCAAGGAATGTGCCTAAACCTTTAGGTATGGATGTTTGGCAACAACCAATACCAGTACAATACCCTTCCAGGATATCCACCGATCTTGAACATAGCGAAAAGCACTCGGTAGTGAAATTAAGCCCATTTAACGCGGTTATCAAGGCAAAATTGTCTCACCCGATGATTATAAATTTATTTGTCTGGGATAAGGTGAAATATGGACTTCCTAAGTCGATCGAAGCACGGTTTGAGTTCATTAAGGACCCGGTCCAGAGTCTGAAATGTGTATTACCTCCATGTTGGCTACATTCAAGAAAGGCTTTGGAGGTGAAAAAGAAGTGTTGCAGTTGATGTCAAACGAAGGGTCTATGGAGCAACCCGATCCAATACCGACGCCAAATGGGTAAGGAACGGTTAGGTTTCTGTAATTCTGTTGGCATCCGGGCTTGGTGATGATGGTAGTATTGACGGTGGAGATGGTGGCGGTGGTGGACGCAATCAATGCCAATGGAAGCCAAATGAGTTGGAAGGTAATATATTGCAGAAGCATTTTTGCTTTAATGTCTAGAAATTGGAGTTCTTCACATACCAAGATAAAATTGAAGCAAGTATTACTTGATTATGAGTTAAAATTATCAATACCCTTCTAAGAAGAACTTGACTTTGAGAGTTTGTCGAGAAATTTTCATCCCACACCTTATTATCCAATTATGATATACCCACTGACAAGCAAGAGAAACTGCAAGAAATTGACCTACTACAAAATGATTTTTTGCATGCTTTGAATAATAATTTGTTAAAGCCTTGCTGGTATAAGTGTGTGACATCTGACGGAGTCCACAAAATCCAATCTAATTATCACAATCTTAATTAGTGCATACCATAGTTTTATACAGATGGAAAAATGTCAACTCACAACATGTCTTACATTACTGTTTTCTCCGTTTTTCCTTGAATAGACTATTATTGTCATCAAACCAGAAGGAAACATGGCAAGAGTGTGTTGAACCGGTACTCTATTAAGCTTTAAGTAACTATTTAGATTCCCGCAAATAGAAGCATCTTTACGCCATATGTTTTCAAATAACACTTCAATTTTATTGCAGTACAGTGTCATGAAAATTTTGTTTCTGCATCCTAAGTGCATATATATATATATATATATATATATATATATATATATATATATATATATATATATATATGTGTGTGTGTGTGTGTGTGTGCGGGACTTGAGTTTCATACCAATATTATAAAGTGAGAAAATAGTTGCAGTAAAAAAATCTGTTGTCAAGGCGCCAAATGCCATTAGAATTAGTCCTACAAACGTCTTTCTCCCGGCCTATAATTAAATAGAACAAATGTCAACAGAGATTAGTACATGTTGGCATTTGGGTTTTAAACTCATTATTGAGAAGTCATCTTTGACTTAGTTTTTAAATGAGTTCCATATCATAATTTAGTTGGGGACAAATTGATTTCTATTTATCTATTAGAGTAGATGATTGTAGTATATTCACATGTTTAAAACAAATAAAAAGTGAATAAAAAAATTGAAATTGAAGTTGGTAGTTCAACTTGAATAGCTTGTTTGCGAGTTTTGAAATGAGGGAAAAGAAAAGAAAGGAAGGGGAGAGAAGAGAAGAGAAAGGAAGGGGAGAGAAGATAGTTTTCCTTCTTCTTGTTTGTGAGTTTAGGAGAGAGAGAAAAATAAAAGAAATGATACAACATTACATACCTACCTTAATAAAATAGTGTGCTAATTCAAACAAAGACTCTAAAGTATGATCCTAACTAAGAACATAATGCAAATGGTGAAAAAAATTGGTCATTAAGGACAAAACAAAAAGTTTATATCATAATAACGTGATAAGTCTTTACCGGTTAGTGCCACAATAAAAAAAAACACACAACTAGCTATTGAAAAAACACAAATTGGTCTTTTGTTTGTTTGTAATTAGTGGTATGATAGGTTTTTGTAAAATACCCTAGAACTTAGAAGTCATTAAAAATTGAGTCATCATAATCTCAAGGGTAATATAGGCGTTATTAAAGTATTACTTATGAGAGTTTCATTTCTCTCCTTTTCTTCCCAATTTTGGGAGGAAAGATTTAGAGACATAAGAGGCCCAAACTTTCCTCCCTTTTCTTTTCTTTTCTCTCCTTAAAAAAACTCACAAATTAGAGAAAATGGAGGAAATGGACCACTTTCCTTTCTTTTCCTCTCTTTTCTCTCCTAAAAAAAACTCGCAAACAGGCTAGAAGGGAAAAAAAGAATCCCACATAAAAGAGATAAAATAATTGTTCTCTCATTATAAGATCTAGGCCTTAAACTAAGGGTTGGATCCCTTGGGGATACTCAAGTTTTGTAATGAGAGATTACCTAGATTGACCCAAGATCCATAATACACGTGCGCCATGGCTTTGTTCTTTTTGGGACAAAAATATTTTAAATAAATAAATTTTATTTATTTAAATAATTTCTTTTCCAAAATTCTGCCTGTTCCCTGTGTGTCCAAAAGAAGTTCTACATTTTTTTTTATCTTGGAAGACTTTCATTAAAAGACCGTTAGCATCATTACGGACGAATAAAGTCTTAAGGACAGTGAATCAAATTCATGCATCGGTTCTCCATTTGTTGTTCTGCATTTCTATTGTAAGTTACATATAGTCCAGTTTCTAATTCTGTTCGTTCTTAGTTTTAGAAACATTATAATTTTGTTTGCTCATTTTACGACACTACATTTCAATATTTTTCGTACTTGTTTTTCTGTACAAGTATACACAAAATAATATTTTTCCTAACAGTACATATATTGCATAAACTCATAGCTTGTAACCACGTTCCTTGCAAGAGGAAGAGAAGGGGAGGTTTTTTTTTTTTTTTGGGGGGGGGGGGGGGGGATGGATTCAAGCTATTGAATTGAAGTATTAGGGTCCTAATCGACCGTTCTATCTTGTTTTTCCTTTTTTATCTTGGAGTGTGGCAGTTTCCAGTTTGTAATCCTAAGCACCCTTGACCGCTTGCAGAACCAGAAAACATAAAATTGCAATGCAAGTCTATGTTGCAACGTACTAAGTAATCAGCATTGAAGTACAAAAAAAGAATTTACAAAACCAAAAGCGAATGCTCAAACAATCACGTTATTCAGGAGCTGTAACTATCAATGAAATAGTATATGTCAGCGAGGGGTATTTATAGGCAACATCATTATTCCAGTACCGCTCGAGCTATATTGTCCGGCGCTGACCCAAGTATTTGTGTAAGTGTCCATTGAAATACCATACAGATCTGATTGTTCGTTCTCACTCAATAAGCTTGCAGTCTCTTCGTGGTTATGTTGTTGGTTAACCCAAGGATGTTTAGTGAACCTTTTCAAACCTTCCAGTTCCATTGCTACTTCCTTCATTGTGGGTCTCTCTTCACCACTTAGGTTAAGGCATCTCCTTACAAGCTCTGCAATCGCTTGGAGTTGTTCTAAAGTCCCTTCTCTCACCACTCGAGGCTCAAGAATTTGAAATAGCCGTTTTTCCTTCATGGACATAATGAAGTACGTCGCTAGGTTTCTTTCTTCTAGCGTTCTCTCCATACAAAGAGGTTTTTTCCCGGTTAAGAGTTCTGCGAGTACCACTCCAAAGCTGTAAACATCACTCTTGTCCGTCAACAGGCTTGTAAGGAAGTACTCGGGATCCAGATACCCTAGTGTCCCTTGGACTAGCGTTGTCACTTGAGTTTGATCCAAGGGTACTAACCTCGAAGCTCCAAAATCTGCAATTTTTGTGGTGTGTAGATCGTCCAGTAATATATTGGCAGACTTAACATCTCTATGAAAAATGGGCATGGAAGCTGCAGAGTGAAGGTAGGCAAGTGCATCGGCAGCTTCAGCAGCTATTCTCAAACGATTCTCCCATGATAACCAAGTCATTCCTCCTTTATCGTGGATATGATGGAAGAGGGTACCATTAGAAACATATTCGTAAACTAGTAAGGGGACTTCGGTTTCCAAACAACACCCCAGTAGCTTCACTACATTTCGGTGGTTAACCTGCGTAAGAATAATCACCTCATTGATAAATTGCTCTATTTGGTTCTCATCCAATACTCTAGACTTCTTGATTGCGACTATACGCTTATCGGGGAGAACTCCTTTGTACACGGTGCCATAGCCACCTCGGCCTAGAATGCGATCCTCAGCATAGTTGTTGGTGGCTTTTTCTAACTCTTCAGCGGTATATATACCACCCTCATTAGAAGAAACTTTTTGTTTCAGCAGTAGACCTCCATTTTGTTGGAAGAATTTCTCCCTGAGCCTGATTATCTTCCTTCTCTTGATGCTAAAGTAGAGCAAAGCTACTCCAATGATGATGGACAAAAATCCGAACCCCATGCCTGTTTTTGCGAGACAAGTCAACAGTTAAACCAAATGTAATCCTGAACTCATCATGTGAATTTACATGGAATAGTGTTGAAGACCCCTATAACAACAATGATTTGAGTGACTCAAATGTACGTATGCAGAATGCTGAACTACTGGAGCTTGAATGATGATCAGTCGGTGTTACATGGTTACATATCAAGTGAAGTCCCATTTAAATGTGAGGATCCAGTGCAAAGAGTACTACTGCTAGCCTTTTCCCTGTATCCTAGTTATGTTTCAGATCCTTATGACTACCTGTTCTCTTGTAAGGTGATTCGGCAGCTCTGCCGGCCTTAGGTTGTAACTTTGCAATGTTTTGAAATACGTACAAAACCAACAGATCGCAAAAAAAAAAAAAGAAAGAAAGAAAGAAACTGGAGATTTGTTCTTCGAGATTGATGTTGTGACTTAAAAAAAAAAAGGCCATATGATTAACGACAATCTAATAAAGCTTGGTCAAGAACTTGTTTACTATATGTTGAGCTTTGTTTCACCTAATAGTATTGCTTATCACCAACCATGTATATTGTTGGTTTTTCTGATCATCAATAATCAATAAGAAAAGCAGAAGTTGGTAAATATGTCACTTTCTTATGCTTTCGATCTACTCACTGTTTCTCTGATATATGTGATTAAACATGCTCAAGAGGAGGAGAAGTCTAACAAGTATAAAAACCGATCTTAAGCTCCATACATAGTCAATATGAGACTTTAACATACATAGATCCGTAGCAAACAAAATTAGGACCCAAAACCGAATAATATGTTACGAAATTTGAGGGCAGAAATTATAAAGTGTATTGAATATAAACTTACTATAACCCATGTTGCTTCAAACATGTGATATAGTATGAGCTTGTATGATCAGCTGTCATCCAAAAAGTTGCAACTTGACTGCCAGAAGCTTACCTAGCGAGAACTTGATCACAGGGAATTGCGAGTTCTTAGCTATGCAACCGCGCCCATCTTTTCGGCCGTCGCCAAAGTATCCTGGCCGGCAAGAACATGTATAATTCCCTGGCGTATTTTTGCAAATCCCGGAGCATGGATTACGGTTTGGATCAGCACACTCGTCAATATCTGCCAAAAGGAAATATCAAACACGTACACATACATAGAGCGGTCCCAATTTTGACAAATCAATCGACACTTTTTTCTATTTCTTCGACTAGGTCTACTTCTGTCATTGCGTTTGAGTCAATTTTTATCGCGTTACTTTGTAAGACATTTGCTGGAAACAGGAAATGAAAGCGATGGCCAAACCAATTTCCAGCAAATGAAAGTGATGGCCAAACCAACTTTTCACATTTACGAAACAAATACTCCCTAGTACAATATAAGAGCAATACTGCATGTTTGTTTTATCATGCATCTTTCTCTTTTGTTTTTAGCTTCTACAGATTGACATAGTCACAGAAGGTATATTGCTCCGTAAACATCGAAAATTGTTGTATTACTATCTGCTTTAAAAGTTTAAGTTATTAAAAAATTAATGAGCATAACCACAAACATGCTTGTTCCGTCTTTCTAAACTCTTATTTTTAGCTTCTAAAGATAGTATTCAACTAATGGTTCACGAGCATAGACAAAGAAGCTATATTGTACATCAAAGATTGTTTAGTTACCGTATGCTTTCAAAGTTTAAGTTTTTAGAAAATGAGATCAATAATGTATATAATCATGCTTTAATACTCTCTCTCATGTGCAAACTCCTGATCGCACGTGAAGAAACATATAAAGATGCATAAATAAATAGAGTGTGTTATTGAAAAAAAAAGTACCAAATACACAAATCGAGAAGAACTGAACTCAAGACTTTGTTAAACCAGAACCCTAAAAAATCATGCTAAGTTATCATCTGCTTCAAAGTTTTAACCTATTATTAGATAAGATGGATCCGACATTATACGTCATGATTTAATAGAAATGAAAACCGAAAACAGTGATGGGAACAAAGTTTAAGAACACTAAAGAAAAAAGAAAAGATGGAAATTCACACAGCCTAACCTTGGCAGCCTGGACTGAGGTAAGGGTTGTCTTTATAGCCTTCATTGCAGCTACACCGATACCCTCCAAGACCAGTATCTGAGTCATTGCAGCGACTGTTTGACAAGCACGCAAAGCCATCGGATTCCTGAGCTTCGGCGCAACTTCTGTTCCCAATCACCCAGTCAAGCACCACCGGAACAGTATCTTTTGTCCTGTTCCTGAAATTCGGGTCAGACAGATCCGATGCACCCCCGAACTTGAACCTTTCTTGCTCACCAAGAAACGCATATCCACACTCATCAAAAGACCACACCTCACTGTGATTCTTCAAGCTGCCAAGTTCACAAGAAAATGACTGCAAACCTTTAGGTATGGATGTCTCACAACACCCGATACCCGAACAAAGCCCGTCATCAAGAATATCACTGGCGTTAGCGCACACTGAGACGCACCCGCTCGTGAATTTACGCCCTCTTTCATTTGAAATCAGAGCCAAGTCGTCACATCCGATGACCATGAACTTGTTTGCATCAGAGAAGGTGTAGTGTGAGGTTGATAATTGGATCCATGCCGGGCTTCCTTCGGTTAATCCGCCCGTTTGGTTGAAGCAGTTGGAAGCAACAAAGTTTTTGATGCGTACTTGGGTGTCTGATATCTCTATCGCCTCAAGATTACTTGATACTATGAAGGGTTTGGGAGGATAAAAAGAGTGGTTGCAGTTGATGTCAAACCATGGATCTAAGGAGCAGCCCGAGCCGATACCGATGCCGAACGGTAATAAGTGAATGGTTAGGTTTCCGCATTTCGGTTGACAGCCGGGCTTGGTGGTGGTGGTGGCGTTAATAATAGAGGCATGATAGTGGCGGTGGTGGTGGTTGATATGGTCAATGCTAAGAGAGACAAGAAAATAGATGGTAAAAGCATTTTTCCGGTAATGTTAAGGAAAGTCCAGCTGCTTTGATAATTTATATATGCCAGCCCAACCTAAGAATATTCCACACTACTAACCGATCTTTGTCCGCTATTGACGTGCATACAAAAGCATATAGACTTTTGGATTAATTATACTCAGTCTCAGGTTAAGATAAAATTACACGCATGATCATTAACTTACACAAATAGCAGTTATATACGTGATCAAATGAAATTATAACATACATAACAATTCTAATAAAATTTTCATGTTACCCATGACTAGGAAGGTAAATTCTTGAAATGTCATTCCTTATCTCTCCTCTTTCCCTTTGCTTTCATAAAAACTACCGCCACTGTGCCTAGCATACAAATAGCCATCATCAACCTCCAAACTCTGCCCTTGCAAGGCCACAACCACCATCATGACAGTCCCTCACCACCAAATTGGCACGGGTTCTTGCACACAAACATGTACGTACACATTGTAATCGACTATGATATCGTCACCGGATATGAAATGTTGCTGCTTTACTTTTAGGGTTTCTCCTAAACAAAGTCAAACGAAAGACAACGGTCATCGGAGCTGATGATTTGGAGGGTTTCCATTTTGTTGAAGTTGTAAACGAATTCAGGGGGTATAAAGCAAGGAATTTCAGTGGGGATGTGACGCGGTGGGGTGGGGGGAGGGAGGTGGCGCTCTGTAGGGAGAAGAGAGGAAGGGGGTTGATGGGCAGTGGGGGTAGGGAAGAGACCAGGGCGAGGTGGGGGGAGAAGATCTAGAGAGATAGATTCGGAGAATTAAGAGATTTGGAGTGATGGAACCCTGATTTGAAAATTAGGGTTTTAAATCCCAATTTGAAAATTTGGGATTCTAAATCTACATATATTATATACCATGCCTACATCGTATAAGGGTAGTATTGACATTTTAAAAGTATGTATTGATGTCATTAGCAAAAAAATACGCTTTTTGTGAACACGGCTGATATGTTTTCAAAGTTGTTGGACGTCACGATTTGTTACTTTTAAAAACTTGTCATTGACTGTAATTTTTATCCTAATTCTAGAGACGTGAGTGTAATTATCCATAGACTTGTCCAAATTGTAGTTCAATAAATTTACCTATTTATGTACATAATTTCCAAATTATGTAGCAAATGTGTGGTTAAGCCACGCGCAATTGAATGTTTCAATGCAGAAAATTGAACACTAGATGCTAATCTTCCTGTCACTAAAACATATATAGACGCTCATCTTTGACGAGAACAATTACACTTTCATAAATAAAAACGGAGGATTTAGCTACCAGTTGCCTCTCTGAGTTAGGAACTGGATCCAGGAAGAAAGTTTAGTTTCAAACTCTATCACAGTAAAATAAAAATAAATAAACAAATGAATAAAAGAGAGAGGACTGAGCTTTTGGTTGGTAAACATACTAAGTCGAAGGAAAATGCGTCATCCCACTCTGGTCTATTTGACATGTTTATTGTAATGGGAGGTGCCCCCCTTTCTAGAGAAGTTTCTTCTCCATTTTAAAGGACTCATCTCTCTAGATTGTCAATTCGTCAAGTCTGGCCTGAAAAATGAGTAAAAATGTTTTGTTTACCAAGTATAAGTGACTGTTACCCCAGTTTGATACTTACAAATAAAATGACCATCTTTTTCTCTGATTAATTACCGAATTAAAAAGGACCTTCACTGATCGAAAACACTACAGTACTGTGGTAGACTTTTTCAGCTTCCAAAAAACCCATTAAATATGCAAATTATATAGAACAATGCAGTGCATATCAGTTGTCCTGCCATTGTCAATATATCCGCCCGCCAGCAGAATCAACAGCAACGTTGAACAAGTCTTCCCTTAATTATAGTAACAAATGGTTTGAATCTTTGAAGATTAAACAGGTTGTTTCCTTGTCAGTCCAACGTAAATTTCCCAGAAACCCTCTCTATAGTCATGATGATGTCAAGCCCAAGCATACGCTGCGACAAGCCATGAGCTGTTTTGTTTTGTTTTTTTCCTCCTCTTTGTAGTTTCAATTCAAGTTGCAGTACGTGTCAGCTTGTGGATGCCAAACTAAATTCACTTTCCTGTGAGAATCCAAGACTGTGTCATCTATGCCCGAGAAGAATCATTATTATACGTGTCTTGCTCTTGTAGAGTCCAAAATAAGTCTTACGAGTCATTATTATTATTATTATTACACAAGCGTGTGAGACCACTTGAACCCTCGGTTAAGTGATGCTTCTATCGTTGAAGTCTTACAAGGAGACTATAAATGAAGATTAAGGATTGTTCGAAGCTAACCATAATCTTTGGCTAGCGATAATTATTAGTCCTTCAGTATTTTTAGCGATTTTCATTTAGCGACGATAAAAAGATATTATTAATGATTGTCAGTGAACAAAAATGTCACTAACTATATCTAATGACCATTAATTGTCGCTATACATGTTACTGTAAATAAAGAGTGTAGCTATTTTCCTACAGCATAGTGGCAACCAAATTTAATGAAGATCAACTCCATGTATAACCGATGTGGATCTTAACACCTTGTGCTTACAGAACTTGTAGATTTCGATGATTAATTAGCTCTAACTCATACTCCACTTTTCATTAGTGACACTCAATTTTGTTAGTAAGATACTTTAGTGGCACTTTATACTACTCTATATATGGTGACTCTTTTGTAATCTCAGTGGTGAAAAAAAACCGTAAGAAGTTAAAACAAAGTGCGAATACCAAATTTCGTTTTGCTTATAGTATCCGCTCCAAAAGGTTATTGAGATGTAGAATCTTCAGTCAAAAATTTAGTTCGGATGTCTGTTCTAATTGTTTACGGCTAATTCTAAATGTATCCTAAAGTATACATGATGAACATGTCAAGTAAACAATGAAGTAAACAAAAGTGTTACATTGCATTCCTTGAAGTTCACATTTAAAACGTCAAATAAACAAAAACAGAAATTGACATAATAGTAAATAAGGAGATAAAAAAAAGGAAACTATTGTGATAAATTATTTGTTGCTTTTAAGGTTACAAAAATTGTAGACAAAATAAATGATTCCCCAAAATAAATCTATATCCGAACCTATTGTATTATGTTCACAGACTCATATGTTGCCAAAAAACAAGGGTACCAACTACACAATGAAGGCAAGCCCATGTTTAAAGAAGCTGCTAATTAAGACCACCACCTCTTTAAAATCAAAAGAGTAAATTGTGTCAAGTTTTATCGTCTAATTAACTTCTTTATCGGAACAATTTGTCCCATCACGACTAAAAAGTATAAAATCTGAAAACCATACTTAGCTCTTTGATCCTATTAAACTCGAACAGCTACCAGAAACTCCATACAGAATGGGAAGATAAAATAGATTAATCGAAGTGCTTTAGGCAAATAACACTACAAGAAAACAGGCTTTTAGCGACGGAGAAATCCGTCGCTAAAAGCCCAAAATCCGTCGCTAAAATAATTAGCGACGGATTCACCGTCGCTAAAAATCCCTCGTATAAAAGCCCGTCACTAATAGTTTAGCGACGGAATGTTTTAAATCCGTCGCTAAATATGTCATTTTTACCGACGGATTTATTTTAATTAGAGACGGATATTCCGTCGCGAATTATATTCTTTAGCGACGGATTTATATTTTTGAGACGGAATATTCCGTCGCTAAAAAACTTATTTAGCGACATAATATTCCGTCGCTAAATAACTGATTGTGGGAATACTTTAACGACGGAATTAATCCGTCGCCAAAAGTCAATTTTTTTTTGAATTTTTCAATTACCCAAACCTGTAATACAATTTTCAAATCTCAACAACAACGCGCAATAATCAATACAGAAAGAAATATATATAATCAATTATAAAAAAAATTCATATATGTACAAGCCGGGAACCGGATATAGCCGGTTAGGAGAGGGGAGAAGAGTACAAGGCGGGCACGGGGGGGGGGGGGAAGCTAGGAACGGGCACGGGAAGGGGCTCATCAGGGGTTCCCGAGTCCCGGATCTGGATCCTGCTGATCCGGGGCCGGGGCGGCCTGTCCAGCAGTGCCCTGCTCCCTGATCATCCGGCACACCACTGTAGCAATGCGCTGGATCTCCTCGTCGTCCAACTGAGGCCGAGGAGCCGGTGTCTGTGGAGGGGCAGCAGGGGGTGAGGACGCTCCTATCACGGCACGAGCAGTCGTGCTAGGCAGGCCGCGTATGCGGCCTTTCGGCCGATTCACGACCTCCGGCATATCCAGCCATCGCTTCAACCCCCCAGTACTCGCAGCCGTACTAGTGGACGCTGATGGCTGTCCGGACTGCTGCTCGGACCCCCTTAGCTGTTCATACGAGGCCTGCAAAAATAGTGGTTTAACGATATGTTAGGGCATTAATTAACGAAACAGACATTGAGGATAGAAAGAAAAAACATTAACTTAAATAAATTGACTCACATCGATCCGCCGGGCAATATCTGAAATATAGTCGCCCGCCCGGTGCGTCTCGTCCTTGTCCTTCTTCCGCACGTGCGTCTGATTATACGTCAGAGCTACGACCTCATCGTCCTCCAGATCCGGGTGCTCGACCGCGTTCTTGTGTCGGACGATGTCGTGTGGCACCGACCCCCCTGTGTGCGTCGGATCTTTGTTCTGTCTGTTCTCAGTCCCGCTCTTACTCTTGGCGTCCCAACCTGGATCCGTAGCCCACCGATCTATCATCTCCCCCCATACACGGTGAGATATCCAATGTGGGGGATATCTCGCCATGTCCGTCATCGGGGCACCCGCGGGCAGCGCCTTCTTCGCCCGGTCCCGTGCATCGTGGAGCCATCGGCGGTAATTCTTGCCGATGTAGGCAAAGAAAGCCGACGCCTTTGGACACGTGTCCGAAGCCTCCGGACACGTGTCCGACGCCCACCGACACGCACCTCCAGACACATCGGCATACGTTAATTTGTTTTTTAAATGTCGGACACCGTCGATCAGACGTGTTGTCCGTGTCTGCGCTAACTAACAGGTATCTCAATCCAATTGGGTCCCATCCTCCTTCAACAATCTCAATTCCGACACCTCATATAGGGTGTCGATATGGTGTCCGATACGTGTCTGACACCTCCGGACACGTGTCCGACACATAACGACACGTGTCCGACGCCTTTGGACACGTGTCCGAAGCCTCCGGACACGTGTCCGACGCCCACCGACACGCACCTCCAGACACATTGGCATACGTTAATTTGTTTTTTAAATGTCGGACACCGTCGATCAGACGTGCTGTCCGTGTCTGCGCTAACTAACAGGTATCTCAATCCAATTGGGTCCCATCCTCCGTCAACAATCTCAATTCTGACACCTCATATAGGGTGTCGATATGGTGTCCGATACGTGTCTGACACCTCCGGACACGTGTCCGACACATACCGACACGTGTCCGACGCCTTTGGACACGTGTCCGAAGCCTCCGGACACGTGTCCGAAGCCTCCGGACACGTGTCCGAAGCCTCCGGACACGTGTCCGACGCCCACCGACACGCACCTCCAGACACATCGGCATACGTTAATTTATTTTTTAAATGTCGGACACCGTCGATCAGACGTGCTGTCCGTGTCTGCGCTAACTAACAGGTATCTCAATCCAATTGGGTCCCATCCTCCGTCAACAACCTCAATTCTCAATTCTCAAATGCTCAATGCAATAAAAATTAACAAAACCACACATTCAATCCAATTGGGTCCCATCCTCCGTCAATAATCTCAATATCTCAAATGCTCAATGCACAATTAACAATCTAAAATCATCAATTAATAATTGCAATTACTTCAAATGCACAGCTAATAACCTAAAATCATCGATCAATAATCACAATTCTAAAACGCATAATTAACAACCTAAAATTATCAAACAAATGATCAATGTTCAAATGGGAAAAAAACGTTCAAAATTCACATATCCGATGCGCTTGAATTATTTCAATTTAGGGTTCGATTGTATTAGGGCATTCAATTTAGGGTTCAATTACTTCAATTTAGGGTTCAATTAGGGGGTTCTATTGATTCAATTTAGGGTTCAGTTGATTTGAGGCATTCAATTTAGGGTTCAATTAGTTCAATTTAGGGTTCGGTTGGATTAGGGCATTCAATTTAGGGTTCAATTAGGGTTCGGTTAGATTGGGGCAATCAATTTAGGGTTTAATTAGGGGTTCAATTAGTTCAAATTAGGGTTCGATTCAATTAGGGCATTCAATTTAGGGTTCAATTACTTCAATTTAGGGTTCAATTAGGGGGTTCTATTGATTCAATTTAGGGTTCGGTTGCTTTGAGGCATTCAATTTAGGGTTCAATTAGGGTTCGGTTAGATTGGGGCAATCAATTTAGGGTTTAATTAGGGGTTCAATTAGTTTAATTTAGGGTTCGGTTGATTTGAGGCATTCAATTTAGGGTTCAATTAGGGTTCGGTTGGATTGGGGCAATCAATTTAGGGTTTAATTAGGGGTTCAATTAGTTTAATTTAGAGTTCGATTGAATTAGGGCAATCAATTTAGGATTCAATTACTTCAATTTAGGGTTCAATTAGGGGGCTCTATTGATTCAATTTAGGGTTCGGTTGATTTGAGGCATTCAATTTAGGGTTCGGTTAGATTGGGGCAATCAATTTAGGATTTAATTAGGGGTTCAATTAGTTTAATTTAGGGTTCGATTCAATTAGGGCATTCAATTTAGGATTCAATTACTTCAATTTAGGGTTCAATTAGGGGGCTCTATTGACAAATTAACAAAAAATTGAACCTAAATTGACATACAAATCTAAATAATTCAGATAATTTAGGGCATGTAACCTAAATTGAAGACAAATTAACAAAAAATTCAGATAATTTAGGGCAATTGACATACAAATCTCGAGGTGGGTACGACGGCGCCGGCGTTGGTGGTGCGGCGGCAGTGGTGGTTTCCTTGCGCGGCGACAGTGGAGGCTTTGTGGCACGACCGGAATGCAAGGCTTGGTGGTGCGGCGTCGGGTGGGGGACGGGAGTGTCGCCGGAGCTGGGTCGCCGCAAAGAAGGGTCGCCGGAGGTGAGAACGACAGTGGGTGGGAGCAGAATTTCAGAGAGAGAACGGGGAGAGAGAAAGAAACCAGATCTGGATTTAAATGGAGGTGCTTTAGCGACGGAATAAGTCCGTCGGTGAATGTCTTATTATAAAGACTTTTGCGACAGAAGTTTTAGCGACGGACTTATTCCGTCGTTTAAATAATTTTAAAAAAAAACTCAAAATTACTAATTTTATAAAAAATATTTAGCGACGGTAATTCCGTCGCTAAAAGTCCGCCGTTAAAACTCCGTTGCAAAATATTTGTACCGACGGTGTCTTCCGTCGGTAATAGTATTTTGCAACGGAGTTTTAATGACGGTATATTCCGTCGCTTAAAGATATGTTTAGCGACGGAAGGTATTCCGTCGCTAAAACTCCGTCGCAAAATACATATTTTCTTGTGGTGTAACTTGCAACTTCATATTGCCAAGACATCCATTTGTTAGCCGAGCCAAGTATTAAATGGTCGATTCTACAAAGACCACCATAGCAAGTATTAAATATCGTATAGTTAATGTATTCAATTAACTTTTTATTCGGTGAGTACAGTTTTGATGAAAATATTAGAAGCCAAAGGCATACTTGACCGAGTAATTAAGCATGATACCAACATCCAAAAACTGCTACACCTAAGAATATGGACCTAGATGCCAAGTTGGCAAGCAAACTAAAGTTGCTCAAACTCTCTCACCTGAATTGATGGAATACTGAAACTATCTCCAGAATATCAGAAACTTTGCACCTACCAAAATCAGTGAAGCGCTTGGATTCTGAAATGCTCAAAAAAATTAGAAGTAAATAGTTGAAAAATAATATATAAAGAACAAAGGAAATAGTTCAAATCCATATCATGCTTTAATTATCTGCTCTGTTGGCCGATGAGAAAATAGACGAGTTGTCAACAATTGGAATAAGTAGAAATTTAACATGCCAATTTTTATATGGTAATTGTTTTTACTTTTATGACCTTCTTAGGTGCCACGTGAGATGATACCATAGGCAAAATGAAAATTTTCTTCCTGGTTATGGCTAAAAGTTAGGAAGTAAGAGGGCAGAACTTTTTGCCTCCTAATTACATGTATTTTAGAAAATCAAAATTTCCAGGAAAAGAAACTAAAATTTTGGCAGACAAAGAAGCTATAAATCAAAGATCCATATCTTTTTCTTTTCTTCTTTTTCTTTTTGGGTTGGACCGTAAGGAATATATTCGGGTCAACTTTAGTGTCAACCGAGACTAAGTTCCATTCTCGGGTAATCTTAAGGATGCACCCCCTACATTAACATGGTTCATTTAGAAAAAATATTTCCTCCAGATGTCCCAAGATTTAAACCTAAAAAATTAAGGTGGAGAACATACCTTCCTTGACCAGCAGGTCAAGGAGGCATGTCCAAAGGAGCAAGGCAGTTCTTTCGCCAAGCACAACAAAGTGAAGCTTGGAGTAGGCATGTCCAAACTAGAAGTGCATTCTAGCGCTCAAAGTTCGAAGAGGTTTCATCCCATGGTTATGCATCAAGGTTAAGGTTCGTGTCATTCTCTTTGGCCTTCTGGTTTGACTAAGCAACTGCGTGTCACCACAGGGAGGTTCCTTTGCTCCACGTTTCTCACTTTCATCCCTGCATTTTCTCCCCTCGACACGTAGAAACAGACTCACTATATCTGACGTTGGGAATCCCAATTGCATTGGCATTAAATACCTCATGTTTCCTTTGCAGAGCAGCAGGCTAGAGTGTAGTAGAGGTTTGGTGCAGTTAACAAGCTAGTAACTGGCAGTTTCTTGCGAAGAGAGGTGTTGTGGCAACAATGGCATCAGGACAGGAGAAACGGGAGGAGCTTGACGAAAAGGCTAGGCAGGGGGAGACTGTCGTCCCCGGCGGCACTGGTGGCAAAAGCCTCGAAGCTCAAGAGCATCTTGCTGAAGGTTACGTAGATATAACGTTATTACCTTCCTTTCTTGTCTAAAGGAGATACCCGAAAGCTTGCCTTAGTGTGTTTCTTAACTTTTGACATTTTCCAACTTTTGATGTGGTTTTTTTATGCATGGACGAGTGAAGGGAGGAGCAGAGGAGGGCAGACGAGGAGGGAGCAACTGGGGACCGAAGGGTACCAGGAGATGGGAAGCAAAGGTGGGCAAACTAGGAAGGAGCAGATGGGGACTGAAGGGTACCAGGAGATGGGACGCAAAGGCGGGCTGAGCACCAAGGACAAGTCCGGTGAAGAGCGGGCCGAGGAGGAAGGAATCGACATCGACGAATCCAAGTACAAAACCCGAGATTATTGATCATCTCCGCCATGAATCCCAAGCTCCAAGTGATGTGAAGCTTTTCGTTTTGGTTCTCTTTGTTACGGTGGTTCTACTTGGTAGTGTCTAGTTAGGTAGCTGGTGTAATGTAAGTTCTACATGAACTGTAGGAAGTATATGTAATGCAAGTTCCGCTAAAAATCAATAGTCTGTACTTCCTGTGGTACTCACTGGTCATCTCTAGCTTTACTAGTCATCTCTTGCCTTTCAAGTGCACATTGCTTAACACATCCAAGTTGTCTTGCCTTGGAAGTGCAGAGTGTTCATGAAAGCAGTGGGACAAGAATTTTCTGTTCTACAACTAGCAACTACAAATGTCAATGACAGATTCATAGCTATAACCTTTTGGCGCCAAAATGTATATTGCGAAATTGGTCTTCTCTATAGAGCCGACGATCATGTCCTGAAAACATGGCAAGTAATCAAAGATGCGAATCAAAGATGAGAATCATATCTTCGTAACGTTCTTCCCGTTCTTCCTCAAGCAGAGGTGTTGTAACAGATTGTTACTGAGTAATTTTTCGTTGAAATTTATATTCAGCACTATATTTGGGTCCAGCACCTTGCTACACAGCAGAGGCTGATCAGCCTCAAAAGTCTTCTCTTTCTGAAAACTGCAAAGACGAGAGAGAGAGAGGAAAATATACACACGGACAGCCCAACAAAAATCTTGAGCAGTAGCTCTTAAGGACCTGAACCAGGGCACTATGCTTTTCCAATCCAAAAAAGAAGATACAATGTCTCGAGCTTTCATTTGCTACTGATGGGTGTTTCGTCGCTAAGATTTGCTTGTGGAATAAACTATTTACAAGAGAAGAAAGGAAAGCAAAGAAGAAAATAACCAGAAAGCTTCATCACACATATTTCAGATTTTGAACGCCTATTGCTTGTTGTTATTCGAGAAAGCTTCAAAGTATACAACACAGAAGCACCCTGCTTTTCCACTAAGAAGTAAAAAGTGTACATAACCTTCAAACATGAAATTCAAAACTTTGTCAGATATCTTGCGTTATATTTCTCTTCTTTTTTTTTTTCATAGATTGACATTTTTATTAAAAGGTGACAAAATATTGGATATATTTCTAAAATAAACTGTCAAGATACTTATAAAACTGATGTGAACTCAAAAGTACAGTCAAGATACTTTTAAGACCACTTCACTTCTCACCATGGCCATAGAAAAAACCAGATGTTTTTTAAGGGGGCGGGTGGACGTAAAGAAGGGTTCGAGCCATACCCCTTTTGTTTTGGAGGGAATGCATGACCAGTAGAGAGTACGTGGTACATGCCCTGGCCAACCATTAGCGACTCAGGCCAGGAAAATTTGCAATGTGTCGTGTACTACTTGCCTTCAGATAGTACAAACACTCAATTTTGCCAATATACAAGATAGAAGCACTATGATAAACCAAAACTTTGTGCATGGATTCTTTTCACTACAATAAATATCTTCTTCTTCTATTTTTTAATCCTTTATCAATTTAATTATTTATATCTTTTTATTGTAATTGTTATTCATTTTATCCATATAAATCATACTATTTTTTTTTTATTTTTTTTGTGGTTTGGTGGTGTGTGGGTGTGGGTGGGGGTGTTGTTGAGGTCACATTTAAACGAAACATTACCAGCCACAGATAACTGAGTGATGTCAATCGCGCCAACGCAAATCCATTTAGCAGTCTCAGAACCAAAAGCTACTGGAAGCGACTGGTCAACATCATTTCAAGATAAGATCCTCCATGGATATGCAAGTCAACTATAGCAGATAAGAAAGGCTTCAAACCTGAAGTCCCATTGCTCTATCACCTTCCACGCTTTTAAAGTCATTGACAATCGCAATACCCAGCTGGAATATGAAACACGAAAATAGATTAAGCATTCAGTGGCTTATCTCATGTAAGATATGCGGTAAGATGCTTTCGCAGAATACACTACCCCAGCTATGCTGTACAAGAGTGTTAAAACAATTATGTCCGGTGTTAGGGTCCCGAATAAAGCTTGGCCAGCCCACCTATCAAGGTCAAAGGACATGTTACGCAGGTTAATACAGAGCTTAAAACTAAAAAGCTAAAATATTGAATAACAGAATAACGTAGGACTTATAATCTTTTGAACAAATATGAAATCAATAAGGATGTAGATTGTACTCCCTCCGTCTCTTTTTAAGTGATATCATTTTTCTTTACACATATATACGGATATGGATATAGATTGCACTAAGTCAGGCACCCTCATTACTTTCAGAAAAACATGTATACGTGTCAGCCTGATTTACTCGCCTTTTCTCACCTGAAAAAGCAATTAATTCTATAGCACAAACTATTACGAATTGAAATAAGCTAGTTCACGTAGATACGGTACTCTCATGTTGAAGGATTATTTAAAGATAGAGGAGGGAGCAGTGGGAGATACTCCACTCTATTATAATAAGCACATTCCTTAGTCACGGTAAAATAGTACCCTCTCTCTTGTCGTACGGGGAGAGAGAGATATAAGTTTCCGGAGCGTATCAAAATTTACTCTATGTTAACAGCAGGTAAGTCAGCATATCATAGTTTTTGTCCCAAAAAAATCACATCATACAAGAGTTTCCAAGGCTAATGCACGACCACTTTACACAGATCAGCATCGTACAAAATTGTCCTCGTTGCAGATGTAGGGCAAACTACACAATAACTAAGCAATTCAGTTTTAGCTGCTGAGCTCCAAATGCGTCTTTGACGGCGCGTCAAAATTTCTTCCACCTATTGCTTTAAAACTTTTAGTGAGTGGAGTGCAAACTAACAACGGATTGCATACTACCAAAGGTTACTGGTGCTAGCTTTAAACATACACTATTACGAATCGCTTTCAGTTAACAATGGCCAGTTTACTTAACTGAGAGTTCATTTAACCTTGGTAGTTAAAGCTAAGAGTTCATTTCAATTGACGCATATAAGCGTGCTTGTAAGGTCAGATTACTTTTCATGTAAGTGTGCTTAAAGCTGAGAGTTCATTTCAATTGACGCATATCGTTGTCTATCAGCAGATTAAGTCCGTTAATATCCTTCCTATACTCCCTCCATTGATTTTTCCATTTTGACTTTACTCAAAATACAAGGATTTGAACTCAAATGTCAAGCTAAGTACATGTCAAAATAAAAAATAAAAAAAAATTAATGAAAACGAAGGAATATCTAGTATTTACTACGCACATGGCAAAATAGGTAACCTCAAATGGCGTAACAATAACAAGGGCCTCGAGCACACCCGCCCCGAACCCGGAAAGCAGCCTGCCCCGGTTACTGATGTGGCCCGTTTCCGGGTCCTTGAACGCGCTCTGGAGCACCGCATTCGAGCCCATCCGGAGCGCGTATTTGAGGGTTAGATGGGTGGCGAACGGGGTCAGGCCCTTCCACAGGGCCCGAACGCCCTCAGTACGAGCCACGGTGACGCCGCAGTGGACGACGCCTTTGTAGGTGCCGGTCCGGTCCAGCTGCAAGAGGGTCTTGATGACGTCGATGGGCTGCAGGCACGAGCCCATGTGTGTTGTTTTTTGTTGCTAACCATAGTTCACTTACGACCCTTAGGTTTTATTCCTACCGTAGAAAATTTATAAAATCTCGTTATCAATTGCGAATGGAGAAATCAGCTAATGACCCCTAGTTGTGCAACTTCCCTCTCATCTACCTCGAAATTAAGCAATAAACCCTCTTAACTACCTTAAACGAAAAGCGTCAATTTTACCGTCTTAGTTGCATTTATTTTCAATTTTTCGAAAACCAAAATTCCAAAGATGATTCTTTTGCTTTTCCTTTTCTGGCCACTCTTCACTTTCTTTGCCTACTCTTTTAACGTTAAGAGAGATCAAGAGTTGATGAAAATGATCTACATTAAGCTCATAATGTTTAATTCATCCTCTTGCATCTTGTGAAACCATCCTATATATGATGCTTATCGTCTTCTTTAATTTAGGCTTTAATAGGTCCTTGTAAAGAGTTGTTTTGTTTTTCTTGAGTTTGCTTTATGTGCGAGCGACTTGCTCTTATACCACGATTAATCAAAAAGTCGTGCACTTACATTAAAGGAAATTAAATAAGTAGCTTACAATGCCAAATTGAAACACTGTTGACAGCAACACTCACAAAATAGCAAACAAACAAAAAGAGAGCAGAAGCCACAAGCCCTTCACCTTGTAAACAAAGAGCATGTCACCGAGGGCTATTTGCAGGGAACGTCAACTGACTACTGTCCAGGCTATATTGTCCCGAGATGTCTGGATTGTTATTGAGAGGGCTCAGTTGAACAGTGTAAAGATCTGACTGCCCATTCTCACTAAGCAAGCTAAGAGCCTCTTCATGGTCATGTTGATTAGCCCAAGGATGCTTAGTGAACTTACTTAAGGCTTCTAGTTCCATTGCCACTTCCTTCATTGTAGGCCTATCCTCTCCATTCATGTTGAGGCATTTCTTCACAAGCTCCGCAACTATCTGCAGTTGCTCTAAAGTCCCTTCCCTCACCACTCGAGGCTCGAGAATGTGAAGTAAGCGGTTTTCCTTCACGGACATGATGAAATACCCCGCTAGATTTCTTTCTTCTTGGCTTCTCTCCGAACAAAAAGGCTTTTTCCCTGTTAAGAGCTCCGCCAGAACCACTCCAAAGCTATAGACATCACTCTTATCCGTCAACTGGCTTGTAAGGAAACACTCAGGATCCAAATACCCTAGGGTCCCTTGAACTATTGTAGTCACTTGTGCTTGATCCAAAGGAATCAACCTAGAAGCTCCGAAATCTGATATTTTCGTCGTGTAATGTTCGTCTAGTAAAATGTTGGCAGACTTGACATCTCTATGGATGATTGGCGTTGAAGCTGCTGAATGAAGATAGGCGAGTGCACCAGCAGATTCAGCGGCTATTCGTAAACGATTCTCCCATGACAACCAAGACATGCCCTCTCTACTGTGTATATGGTGGAATAGAGTATCGTTAGAGACAAATTCATAAACAAGTAAGGGGACTTCACTCTCCAAACAACAGCCCATGAGCTTCACCACATTTCGATGGTTAACCTGCGTCAGGATAACCATCTCATTGATGAACGGCTCTATTTGGCTCTCATCCATTATCCTCGACTTCTTGATTGCAACGACGCGTTTATCGGGTAGGATTCCTTTGTACACAGTACCATAACCGCCTCGGCCAACGATCCTGTCTTCAGCGTAGTTGTTGGTAGCCTTTTCTAGCTCTTCAGCTGTAAAGATTTTGCTCGACTCAACTCCCCCCTCGTTCGAAGAAACTTGTTGCTTCAACAATAAACCACCATTTTGCTGAAAGAATTTCTCTCTGCTTTTAATGAGCTTCCTTGTCGTGATGCTAAAATAGAGCCAAGTTATCCCAATGAGTATGGACAAGAAGCCAAAACCCATTCCTGGAAGAAATTTTGAAACACATATTATCAACACATCAGGAAAAATTGTGGTGATACGTACTCTTATCTCCTGATTTGAGTCCTTTGGACTACTCAACTACATACTTGGACAGTTATTATTATACACAGATATAGACTTTAATGGTATATCAGTTGTTCTTAAAGCAAAAGGACATGCTAAATTAGTGTTCAAAACAAGTAGTTATAACAAACGGACTAATGTTTGGAAGAAATCAACATGAAGTGCATGATTTCAGTTCTATGCAAGCAGTTTAGTGGGAAGAAAACTTTCCAAACCAAAATTTTGGTCCTTTAACTTTCCAAATTGGGGTTATATTTGTTTGGTAAAATATAAAATCATGAAACAAGTTTGACACATTCAAAGACAAGAAATAGGCGTAAAACGAAAGTCAACGCGAGAGAGGTGATTAATGATCGAATTTTTAAGTTGAAAGCTGTACATAAAGCACACCTAACCACAAAATGGAACGACTACAAATTTCAGTACTTGTAAATTTTGCAAGGCAGATGGAAAAAAAGACGAGAATTCAGCTTGGACATAACATGAGATGGAAATAGAAGTTTATCCTAAGGTAAATTACCTAGAGAGAACTTGATCACCGGGAATTGAGAGTTCTTAGCAATGCAACCACGCCCACTCTTTTGGCCATCTCCAAAGTATCCATGAGGACAAGAACAATAAAAGCTCCCCGCAGTGTTGGTGCATTTCTTGACACAAGGATTGTTGTCTGGATTCGCACACTCGTTGATATCTGGGAAGAGAAGCATTTCAAAGACCTCGTGTCACAATCTATTACCAAGTCAAAACTAGATGCCTAAAGGTTGTTTGCTGTTACATTTCATTTAAAGATGAATAAGTTCTCTTGTATTCAATTTGTACCAAAAAATAAAGTGTTTTTAATTGAGAACTTCCACCACATGTCAACATGTTTTGATTAGAAATGGATGTGATTAGTTTCTGTCATGGATTATGAAAACATGCATACGAGCTAACCTTGGCAGCCTGGACTGATATAGGGATTACCCTCATAACCTGTGTTGCAGCTGCAGCGATACCCTCCATAGCCGGAGTCTGAATCTACACAATAACTATTTGACTCGCACGCAAAATCATTCGATTTTTTAGATTTAATGCAACTTTGGTTCCCAATCACCCAGTCAAACACCAACGGAACTTCAGTCAGGGTCCTGTTCACGAAGTCAGGATCAGAAAAGTCCGATGCACCGCGAAACGTGAAGCTATCCAGCTCTCCAAGAAACGCGTAGCTACAAGGATTAAAAGACCAGACGCCCGTGTGGTTGTGCCAGCTACTAAGTGAAACGTCGTAGTACTTTAAACCCTTTGGCACGGACGTATGGCAACACCCGATTCCTGAACACGACCCGTTCAGCACGTCCTCGGCTTTTGAACACCGTAACCCGCACCCCATAGTGAAATTGTGCTTTCCGGATCCGTGTATATAAGCAAAATCGTCGCATCCAAGGACCGTGAAAGTGTTTACCTCGGAGAAGCTGTATGGCGTCGTCCGGAGATCAGTCCAGGTGGTCTTGTCCTCGACCAAACCGCCCATTTGGTTGTAGCATTTCGAAGCCATGACGTTGGAAACACGGACTTGAGTATCCGAAATGTCATAAAGTTCAATATTACTTTTACTTATGAAGGGTTTGGGAGGGTAAGAGGAAGTGTCGCAGTTGATGTCGAACCACTCGCCTATGGAACAATTCGATCCTAGTCCGATGCCAAACGGGTATGGAACAGTCAAGTTTCCGCATCGCGTTATGCAATCGGGCTTGGCAATGGTGGTGGCTTTGGTGATGGTGGTGGTGGTGTTGTCCACGGTTGTGGCCAGCGTCAACGCTAGGCCACACAGACGAAACCAGAGGACAAGGAGTTGCATGTTTCTCTGCATTGTAGTGGGTAAGCCGAAAGATTGTGCAGCTAGTTGGGCATTTGTAGACTATTTATATATTCCACTTCACCAAAGTCTACACTGTAAGGTTGGCGCATCTACATGCCTAGAAACCCTGCCAGGCACGGGATGATTTTTTTAACGGTCATTTATTTTAGTAGTTTTAAATTGCGTAAAAAAAATTTATTACGCAATTTTATAATTTCATAATTATTTCATCAAAGATAATCACTTTTACCTTTGGAGTGAATTTTCTTTTAATATAATAAATTAATCCTTGTAATAAAATATCAATAAGCAATGTCCTTGTACATGTATGTTAATTCTTATTTGGTAACTATATAGACGAACAAAAACTAAAAGTTTATTTATTATACAAAAAAAGAAATAAGTTTATTCCATTGATAAAAAAAATGCTAAGAACATATTGAGATTAATTTGCTATTGCATAAGATATTTTTATTATTTTCTAAGTATCTTCTAAAATAATTTAAACGTTTCAATGGGTTGTCCATGACGTTAGCTACATATTAGTTTAATTTTGATAGGAAAAATTTTGGTCCATATATTTTCTTATAGCCTGTGATTTATAAAAATTAACCAACAAGACTAATTAAATAAGGATGATATGAATTTTTTTAGAAGCAAATAAAGTCCATCAATAAAGTATACATAGAAAATAATAATTATTGCATGAGGTAATTGTATAAAGTTTACTAACTTTAATTTAACCAACTTGACTAAATAGGATAGCTCAAAATATCGTAGTAAGCAAACTTTTGAACAAAATATAATCAACATTTAGCAAAGTACAATATATAATAAACATTCTTAGCAAGTCAGGCTTATCTTGAAATATAATAAAGTTTTCAATTTAGCTAAGTTTTAAACTACATTCATCAAAACATAACTAATATCTTTTTAGATTTTATATGCAATTCTATGTTTTAGATATTTAGCTTTCTTTTCATGTATGAAAGAGTCTTTAGGAGTATAAAAGTTAAAATAAAATTATAATGTATTAATATGTTGTTAATGCAAAAATTAGAATGCTTAAGAGTTTAATTACTCACAATAAAAATACTATAGAAAGAAATTTGTTCAAAACTTTTTCAACATAAAATTAGTTGAATTCAACTCATGCTCACATGCTTAAGGTTTTAGATTTACTCTATTTGTTTAATAAATCTCATATAAAATCTGCATATTATGATATTTCTTCATTTAACTAATGCGACTAAATAGGATGGCGTACCTCAATGTTTACTATGTTTGCAGATATAATAAATTGTAATGTTAGGGTCCCGTTCAAAAATACGTTTTTTTTTAACAACTCAATGATGGATGAACACAACTCATATATTTTCAAAGTTGTTGGTCATGATCTCTTAGCTTCTGAAACTTAGTATTCTTGACTGTAATTTCATCATAACCTCAGAGATATGAGTATAATTATCCGTAGACTTCTCCAAATTATAGTTCAATAAATTTATCTATTTATGTACATAATTTCCAAATTATATAGCAAGTGTGTGTTTTCTAGCCATGCGCAATTTGAATGTTGTAATGTAGAAAGTTGGCCACTAAATGCTACTTTTTATCGCTAAAACTTGTATAGAGTCTCATCTTCTGACGTGAACAATGGCACCTTATAAATAAAAATGGAGGATTTAGCTACCAGTTGTCTCTCTGAGTTAGGAACTGGATCCACAACCGTGTAGTATTGCACTCGATCGGTGAAAAATAAAAATAACTAAATAAATAAAAGCAAAAGGACTAAGTTTTTTTTTATTAGAAACAATACTTTGTCAAAGGTAAATGTCTCGTCCCACCAGTGGCAGAACCAAAATTTTACTTCAGGGGTGCAAAAAATATATCGAAGCCACTCAAACGTATAGACGTTTGGTGTAATTACAATATGACCCTTGAAGTTTGGATAAATTACATGCACGTATATTAGTTTGTACGAATAGCAGTCATGTAAACAATTCTTATAAAATACCCATATTACCCATGACTAGGAAGTTAAATTCTTGAAATGGCATCCCTTATCTCTCCCATTTCCCTTTGCCTTTATGAACACTACCGCCCCAGCACCGCCGCGACGCGCCTGGAGCAGCCATATTAACCTCTAAACTCTGTCATTGCAAGGCCACAACCACCATCGTGACAGCCCCTTAACACCAAATTAGCAGGGGTTCTTGCACAAACATGTTGCAATCAACCTTGATGTTGTCACTAGAGATGAAATGTTGCTGTTTAATTTTTAGGGTTTCTCCTAAACAAAGTTAACCAAAAGGCGGCGGCCATATGAGCTCGAGATTTGGAAGATTTCCATTTTGATGAACTTGTGAACAAATCTGGGAGTTTAAAGTAAGGAATTTCAATGTGTGTGTGTGTGTGTGTGTGTGGGGGGGGCGGGGGGGGAGGGGGACGGATGTGACCGCGGCAGGGAAGGGGCGGGCTGTGGGTGAAGGGAAGAAGGGGGTGGCGGATCAGAAGGGTGGGGACAAGGAAGGGGCAGCGGCGGGGTGCGGGGAGAAGATTTGGAGAATTAGAAGATTTGGATAGATGGAGAATTAGGGTTTGAAACCTGATTTGAAAATTAGGGTTTCAAATCCTAATTTAGAAAATTTTAGTGTTTTAAATTTGTTCATAGTATATACCATACCTATATCGTATGATGGTAGTATTGGCATTTTAGAAATACGTATTGATGACATTAGCAAAAAAATACGTTTCTTTAACGTGTCAATGACGTATGGACACAACTGATACATTTTCAAAGTTATTGGTCATGATTTGTTAACTTTTGAAACTTAGGCTCTGTTTGACAAAACTTTTTTTTATGGTTTTTAGTTTCCAAAAAAAATAAAAAAAATTAAATAGCAGTTTAATTTTTTTTTTTTTAGTTTTTCTTTGGGTGTTTGATAACCCAGTTTTTTGTGGTGGTTTGCGGTAGCGGTGACGGTGGCCAACGGTGGTGGTGGCCGGCGGTGGTCGCCGGCGGCCAGCGGTGGTTGCCGGTGGTGGTGGTCTCAAAAAAACAATCTTGATTTAAAAACTGAGTTCTTAAACTGAAAAAAAAAAATGGTTACCAAACGCAACTTTTTTTTTTTTTTTAGTTTTCAAAACTGAAAAAAAAAAAAAAGCTGTGTCAAACAGGGCCATAGTGCCTTTGACCTCCTTCCGTCCCTAAAAAAGTGATCCATTTCATTTTGCACGTATACTAAGGATTTAGATTATATATTGTGTATCTTTCCTATTTTACCCTCTAGAGAGAAGGGAAAGAGAGTGGGCCATGAGAAAGAAAATTGATTGGTAGAGTGTTAAATGTGAAGAGAGAAATAAAATAAAAAAGTGTAAAGTGGTGGGTCAGAAGAGAGAAAATGAGTTGGTAGAGAATTAAATGTGGTGAGAGAACTAAAATAAAAAAAGTATAAAAAGGGTAAGTATGTAAAAATACATATAGAATCTTTCCTAATTTGGAAGTGATCACTTTTTGTGGGACGGCCCAAAAAGGAAATATAATCAGTTTTTTAAGAACGGATGGAGTATAATTTATCTTAACATCAGAGACATGAGTGTAATTATCCGTTAACTATTCCAAATTATAGTTCAATAAATTTATCTATTTATGTACATAATTTCCAAATTATATAGCAAATGTGTGGTTTCAAGCCACGCGCAATTTGAATGTTTTTAACGCAGAAAGGTGGCCACTAAATGCTAAATCTTTTTGTCACTAAAACTCATATAGACCCTCATCTTCTTATGTGAACGATTGCACCTTACAAATAAAAATGAAGGATTTAGCTACCCGTTGTCTCTCTTAGTTAGGAACTGGATCCACTAAAGTGTAGTTTTACATTTGATTGGTGCAAAACAAATATAACTAAATAAATAAAAGCAAGAGGACTAAATTTTAGGTTATAAACCATACTTTGTCAAAGGAAAATATCTCATTCCACTCTGGTCTATTTTACATGTGTGATGGGAGGGGTGGTGTTCCCGTTTCTAAAGAAGTTTCTTCCCCATTTAAGGGACTCATCTCTCTAGATTGTCAATTCGTCAAGTCTGGCCTAAAAAATGATTAAAAACATTTTGTTTATTAAGTATAAGGTGACTATTACACAGTTTGAAATTAGAATCTTCTATAATATAGCAACCAGAAAAATACGTTGTTAAATATACTTTACGACGAAATATTGTTACTATAATTTTTAACCACAGCGACAAAATATTTTTAGATATATTAATCTTTTATCACTAAAACTGTTACAAGATAAATGGTGTACAAAAAAAGAATTTTTATTCCTGTGATATATAGAAAATGACTTTGAAAAGACCACTGATCCTAGTTCCCACCATATACAGTATTGTGGTAGATTTTTCAGCTGCCAAACCCATAAAAGACGCATATCATATAGAGCCATGCAGTGCTTATCAGTTGCTGTCCCTCGTCGATATTCCTGCCCGCCAGCAGAATCAACAGCGACGTTGGACAAGTCTTTCCCTAATTATAGGAACCATGCTTTGATTCTTTCAACGTTGAACAGTTTGTTTGTTTGTTTATTAGTCCAACGTAAACTTCCCAGAAACCCTTTTTATAGTCATCGTTAATAAATTGGGTCAATGGATCCATTATCCGCTCACTAACAGATAATGTGTATTTGTTAGTCTGAATAATTACAGTTAATTATGGGATATTTATCTCCTAAGTGTTTGAGGTAAATACATCTTTATCTCCTAAGAGTCTGAGGTAAAATCAATCTCTAATTGTATCTCTATATAAAGGCTAGAGATATCCCAATAAATCAGAAGTCATAACAATAATCCATCTCTCTATAGCACTCTCTCTAGAGCAATCACCAAGCTCTAGGATTTGGTTCGTGGACGAAGAACTCGACTCTAGTAGCCGTTTTCGTACCTGCGAAAAAGATCAAGCGCGTGGTAGGCTCGTAACAACAAGGATCCTACGTCGGAATTTTCGGAGACTTCGTACGGTATGTTTTCGAACCCATTACGTGTTACGTTGTAGCACAATGATTGTTGTAATCGTTTCAACATTGGTATCAGCGAGTGGGCCTAAAAGGCCTTCTCTAGCCAAACGAGTCATTCTATCTTGGCCTATGTGGCCCAGTCTTGCATGCCAGGTGGTAGAATCATTCACAATATTATCATTCACCACATAAGAATAAGAAGACTGAGAATCAATTAAATCCAATTGAAAAAGACTATCCATGTGAAAACCATGTCCGAACAAAACATCATCCAAAAAAATGTCCAACTTATTACCCCTAAAAATAAAGGAAAAACTGCTGTCTAATAAAGCAGTAACTGAAAGTAGATTAAGCCGAACTGTGGGTGCATATCGCACATCCTCTAGAATCAATGTGCGCCCAGTGCGCAACTTGAGCTGGTAAGAACCAACCCCTAGCACCTCTTCGGAGCTATTGTTTCCCATGAAGATATGTTTGCTTCCCACTGGAATCCGGTGGTAATCTACGAACCCCTCTTGATCACGTGCTACATGTTTTGTTGCACCTGTATCCACAAACCACACAGGTTGGGAATGAGCAACCATCACATGTGATGAAACATATAACTGAGAGAAAGATTCAGAAAGTACCTTCTTCGGCTCAGTGCAATTACGAGCGAAGTGTCCTTTCTGTTGACAGTTGAAGCATTTAACTTTAGACAGATCCTTTTTCCCACCACGTTTTCCTCTCTTGCGTTTCTTCATTTTTCCTTCCTTTGGCGCAGAAGTGCTAGCCTCGCCTTTCTTACTTTGTCTTCCGCGCTTGCCATTTGCATTGCGCGATCCCCCTTGGGCGACATAAGCAAGGGTCTTGTCAGTATCTCGAGTCTCGTCCTCAAGGATGACATGCTGTGAAACATCATAAAAGTTCTTGATGTTTTCACTGTGGGTCAATATCTGTTTCATATTGGCCCACGAGGCAGGAAGGGACCTT